>JBBPBX010024544.1:0-39589 GCA_038048925.1 Garcialebias charrua
CTAACACCAGCTCCACACGTTCACAAAGGCAGTTGTGATGAAACTGCAGTGTGTGTAAACAAACCAGGGCTGAATCAGACTCCTCTTCATTTTAATTGAAGAGGACTGAGCTCTCTGTCACCAACCAATATAAAGTCTGCTCGGCACAAAGGACCATCTCCACATTCTCATGCTGAAGCTGCCCCCTTATCCGTGGTGGGCGACATGCAATGCTCAAGCAGTGATCTTAATGTGCTGAATCAGTTCTGCTCTTAAACGACGTACCCCCACCGGGTGAAACACAGCCCACCGGTGGTTTGTCAGGCTCCAGGACCATTTTAAGGTCAGAGACCAGTAAACCAGGCCCAACCAAGAAACGGGCTGGGGCCAGGAGATCTGCTCTTTTGCAAAGCTTGCAACCCTTCCGATCCATGACCCCCAACAAAAAGAGGAAAAACAGATATTTTGTCCCTCTTTTGTCTAATAGTGACAACAGATTGCCTCTGCCCCCAGACACTCTTGATCAGAGCAGTAGGGAGGTACATCTGCAGGAAGGTACTCTCCTTAACGTGGTTGACCTTTGATGGACCATAGGAATTAGGGCCCTTGAGAGAGAGCTGGTTCTGCCACCTGCACCTCTACAGGGACCTTCCACATCACCAAAAGGGACAGTCTAGCCACTTAGGCTGAGATCTATGGCAAATTTCAGTTTGGTGGCAGAAAGGGACAAGCTGGTGGCCTCAGGGCTACCAGAGAATGTGGTAAATACCATTCAAAATGCATGAGCTAGGTCAACTCAGTCTCTTTACGCCCGGAAATGGCGTATTTTTGAAGCCTGGTGCACAGAAAGAAATATTATTTCTTATTCATGTGACCTGGCTCAGCTCCTCACCTTTCTTCAGGACTTGCTAGAGAAAGGTTGTTCTTTTTCAACAATTAAAGTGTTCCTATCAGCAATTTCGGCCTGTCACGAAGGCTGGGGGAGCAGGACTCCCGATACGCATCCGCTCATAATAAGATTTATGAAGGGCGTGCTGAGAAAGAGACCCCCCCGGCAGGATCTTGACCCCTGGATGGGATCTTAGTCTGGTTCTGGGGGCTCTCTGTGATCCCCCATTCGAACCACTGAGCGACATTAAGATAGATTTATTATCTTATAAGACCGCTCTTCTCCTGGCTCTTTGCTCGGCGAAATGTGTGGTTGACCTCCATGCCTTGTCCGTACACCCAATGTGTACCAGGTTCGCCCCTGACAGGTCAAAGGTCACCCTAAGGCCTAATCCCGCATATATCCCCATGGTCTTGACTCTAAACCACAGAGGTCTGGACTTTGATCTCTGTTCTTTTCCACTTGTTCCTGCCCTCACTCAGGAACAGGAAAGGCTGAAGGCTCTCTGCCCCGTGAGAGTTTTAAGCACTTACATGCAGAGAACAGCCGAATGGAGAAGAACAAATCAACTGTTTGTGTGCTTTGCAGCACCTGCTACCGGAAAGGCCCTATCAAAGCAGCGCCTCTCACACTGGGTGACTGAGGCCATAAAAAGGGCATACAGTAGCAAAGGTCAACAGGTGCCCTCTGGAGTGTGCGTTCACTCTACTCGGGGCTTGGCCACCTCGTGGTCACTGTTCAAGGGTGTACCAGTTGCAGACATTTGTGCTGCTGCGAACTAGAGCTCATTAAACAATTTTGCAAAGCATTACAGTTTGGATGTTACTGCGTGTGATGTCACTCAGGCTGTCCTTTCTAACACACAGTAGAAAGCAGCCTTGAGATGCCTGCTGAATTGAGGCAGACGTTCACACTAGCATGCATTTTACTGAGCATTTCAAGGGTGTGAATGAATTACGTTCCCATAGCATATGTTGCACCGAGAGACATGACTGAAAGGGAACTGAAAGTTATGCACCATAACTCATGTTCCCTGAAGGAAGGGAACGAGGTGCAACATACTTGGCCCTTTTCAATGCTGAAAGCTCGGTGAAGTGCATCTTTGAGATTGATGAATGGGCGTCAGCGGCTTAAGTACCCAGAGGGTGGGGCCTCTGGCGCGACACTGACGCCCCTGCCGTAAAGGCGTGAATGTATTCCTTCAGGTAATCGCGCAGGGGTGCAATTCTCATAGCATATGTTGCACCTCGTTCCCTTCCTTCAGGGAACATGAGTTATGGTGCATAACTTTCAGTTCTCATCACCTGCTGTCATCGGCGGTGAAGGACGTAGCAGCATCTACAAAAGCCAAAGGGAGCAGCATGTTCAATTAAAATAGACTTGTTCTATTCTTTTTCCAAATGATTTAGCTCTAAAAAAAATTGGTCATCTGTATAATAGCCTATCTTTAGAGATTTTTTTTTTGGGCTATTCGTTTTGTATGATAATATCCATTTGGTGACTTGCTAATAAAAATAAAATAGCGTTCTTTCATTACATTTTTAAAACTATCATGTCAAACTGATTTGATGACACAAGCAGTAAAAGCTTAATAATAATATATATTTTTTTTTTGGGGGGGGGGGGGTTGGCCCTCTAATTAATGGTAATCCGTTTGGTCCAGGTAGTGCTCGGGAAAAAAACCCAACTATGGGCTTGGTCTGGTCTGGGCCAGATTTATTAGGCCCAAATGCAACTCTAGTTGCGGGTACTAGGGGTTGCACAGCTACATGTTTTTTAAGTTGACTTAAACATGATAAAAGCCGAGTTGATGTCAACTAGTCACTGTGACGTCATGAACTCAAGACGCTATATGATATTCACAAAAAAACTGAATTTATTATTTACAAAAAAAAGTAACAAACATTGGGAGCGTATATTTATGCTCCTATACCATTTATCATACTGCAAACAAGTCACAAGAAAACCAAAACTATTATTAAGCTACAAAAGTGAAAGAAACGTGCGGCACGTCAAAAACAAAACTAAAAACAGTGAGGCGGGCGGTGGTGGAATCCACCATGTGTGGTGTTGGATCCACCACTGCTAGAGTTGCATTCAGGCCTAAAAAATCTGACCTGGCCCAGACCGAACCACTATCATTTTTTCCTAGTCCAACTCGAAACCAACCAAGTAACTGTGATTACAGACCAGAACTCGAAAAAAAGTTTTTTTAAGCTTTTACTGCTTTTGTAAACAAATCAGTTTGACATGATTTTAAAAAACGTATTTCAAAGATAGGAAGATACAAGATTTCTTGTTTATTAACAAGAGTCAGCAGATTATTATAGTCTTTATAATATGAGAGTTATTAACGATCGTTGGCCACGCTTGTCTACTGACGCATTGGCTGGGTGCAGTTAGTCACAGGTGGGTTACTGGCAATCATCCATTTGTAGTTTTCTGTACCTCTTTCAACCGGCCGGTCAGCACGCGGTCAAATGGCCAAAAGAGACTGGTGGTGATCCAAATTGGATTGTCAGCTACTGACATAATCAAAAGCCCGACACCGACCCAGCTCACCCATCTAGCACATTATTTTGGACATAATCAAAAGCCCGACACCGACCCAGCTCACCCATCTAGCACATTATTTTGGCTCAGCCCTGGCTGGGCGCGGACCCGGGTTATAAATGACAGCTCAAATTTACCACCTGCCCCACTGTTTTCAGTTTAGTTTTATTTAGTCCACCACCGAGGATTAAATAAGATAAAACTAAAAACAGCAGGGCGGACTGTGGTGACTGCGACTGGTCGATGTGAAATAAAAAATCTTGCGAGTTGTCCTAGAATCGACTACTCCTAGTCGATCCAACCCCTAGCAGGTACAGTGAACAAGTGGAAGAAAACTTGGAGAGGTCGAGGTTTACAATTGATAGAACAGGAATAACAGTCGACCACTGTAAGACAGTAAATGTGTATAAATGAGAGTGAAACAGGTGGAACAGTGAGGCTACAAGGAGCAGAGGTCACAAAGGTGCAGGACTTCAAGTACTTAGGTTTGACTGTCCAGGAAAATGGAGAATGTTGTAAAGAAATGAAGAAGAGAGTCCAGGCAGAATGCAGTGGATGGAGAAAAGTTTCAGGAGTTATTTGTGACTAAATCTCAGATCACATATACCGTATTTTCCGGTCTATAAGTCACTCATTTTTGCCTAATTTGCATGCCCTGCGACTAATAGAGGTGAGACTTGTTTCTGGATTTTTCCCCCCATATTTTTAGACCAATTTTTGGCTCAGATATGACAGTTTTTCATTTTGGCAAAAAAAGGTGCAGTACCACTTTTGTCCGCTAGGGTACACCGACCGTTCCCACCTCATGTGTCCAACGGCAGCCTCCTCTGGTCGGACTGACTCTGTCGCAGCCCGGCCTCCTGCTCTGGAGCTCTGACACTTCCAGAGAGTCCACCGACCGTTCCCACCTCATGTATCCGACAGCAGCCTCCTCTGGTCGGATACACTCTGTTGCTGCCCGGCCTCCTGCTCTGGAGGTATGAAATACTGTTAGCTGAGTGTTTGTTAGCAATGGGTATTATTTATCTAAATAACTCATGAACTACAGAACAGATTTTTATGAAACTTACAGAAAGTAATCACTACATGGACATTTACAAATTGTTAGCTGTATGAGACATTTGAGATAAAATTCAATGTTTTAGCTTCGTAAATGTGCAGCTGTTAGCTCGTTGTTTTTCCGGGTATTATTTATCTAAATAACTCAGGAAATACAGAACAGATTTTAACAAACTTACAGAAAGTAATCACTACATGGTCATTTACAAACTGTTAGCTGTATGAGACATTTGAGCTAAAATTCAATTTATTTATAATTTATTTTCGCAGTGCACGCGACGGTTTGGAAGACGTCAAAGCGAAACAATTTAAATCCAGCAGATTTAACCATTTCCTGAATTTATTAAGGAACAGTTAAGCTCAGAAACATTTTTGCTATGTCAGCTAAGAAATATATATTTTTAAGCGTTTATTTTGCAAAATTTAAAGAAAATTCTGCGGTCCCACCCGGGCGGGTGCTCGTATCGAAACCATTTTTTAAATCCAGCTGATTTGACAATTGCGTTCATTTATTAAGGAAAAGTTCAGCTAAGACACATCTTTGCTATAATTTTCAGCAAAAAAATACTTGTTTTTACCATGTTAATCTTGTAAAGTCCTTTCGTGCATTTTCCTGTGGCCGCCATTTTCAACAGGGCAAATGACGCGCTGACGCATTGCGCAGCGTTGACGCATAATAGATGGGACTTAAATAAAGGTGCAACATGTTTATGGATTTTTCCAATTTATTGCCAATAATTGGACAAAGCGACTTATAGAGAGGTGAGACTTATCAGGCGGAAAATACAGTATACGTAATGCATAGAACATGTCACAGAATGAGCATCGAATAGAGTTTGCTGCAGACTTTTATATAGCAGCAGAGTCTAGCAAGGGATCTTTCACAGCCAGCCACAGTTAGATGCATAGACATGATCCATGGCCGTCGGCTACTCAGTCTCCAGATGGAGATAAGAGAATGTTTTGGGCATGTTCTCATGCCAATTCTGGCTACGCCCATGAACACGGACAAAAGAAACCTTGCTGTGTGTTGTTTATCACTCAAAATAACTTCTTCTTCACGAACTGAAGCCAAATCGCTAAAATCTAAAGTTTTAAATGGCTAAATTCGATGGATGCGTTTGGATCTTTCTCCATTGTATTAAATGTGCCGTTGGAGCAGAGATCTGTATGTGATGTCACAATCACGTGACCGGAAAAACCCGAATTTACCGTGTAAAAAAACGGTGTTAATTTTAAACTATTTTGGAGAGGAATTTTCATTAATTTCACATTGTTTTAGCAAAAACGATTGGAGGTTAATCTTAATATATATATATATATATATGATATGCCATTTTATGGAAAGTTAAAAGATGATGTCAGCGGAGCTTTAAGCTACTGATGCCCATTCATCAATCTCTTATTGCCCTTCACCTCGCTTAAACCTGAACTCTCTCTCTTCGCGGGACTTCTCTGCTGCTTCATCGCTCGATCAGAGGTGAGCTTGCTCCTTACACAGAGCGCACAGAGAATTATTCCTGCGTACGGCTGGGCTAGCGAAAGCTAGTCCGACACAGTTTTCCTTAACCCCAAAGTTTTTTCTTCTCCTCTTTCCGCAGATTGCTTCGCTCGACAGCGCTAACTGCGTCACATTGCTACCTCTGCTAATTCATAGCAGGCTAGCCAGCGAAAGCGATGCGATGGAGGAGACGTCTCAAATAAAGAGAAAAAAAATCTTGGAAGGACTCGCTCGTCTTATCTCGGACATGCCTCCGGAGAAAGGAAAGCGAAAGACAAGACTTCCAAAAAAGACCAGCACAGCGGCGAGCCCACCCTCGCGCGCCTGCCCCAGCGGATGCGGTTTTTCCCTCTCAGCGACGGACACCCACGAAACCTGTCCCATCTGCTTGGGAATGCTGCACGCGAACATGGTGCTGGACGCACCCGAGTCTTGCCCACATTGCAGCCAGAGGCTGGAGGCGGTGAGGAGGCATCGGGCGGACTTCGTCGCCAAGGCCATGAGGGCTGCTACGGTGCCAGCAGACCCGGACACCACTGAGCCTCTGACTCCCACTCCGGAGCTCGAGAGCATGGCTTTGGACGACAGCACCCGAGTCGAATGGGGTGACAGCCCAGATGTGCTGCCCCCCATGGTGGACTTAACAGTCGAATTTGACACTCGAGGCATGATGAACGAGGACGAGATCTCGATTTCAGCCTCAGGTGAATTTTCTGTGGAGGCCGCCGACGTCGGATACGGGGAACAGGGAGAAGACCTCTCCCGTACCCCGGTGCCTGTGCTCCCGGAGACGGACTTTTCTATCCCTGCTCTGTTCGACTTTTGTCACAGAGCAACGGACGCGCTGCAGATCCCATGGCCGGAGCCTCCGCCTCATCAACAAGTCACGAGGTTGGCAGGAAATTATTTTTACTCAAGCAGCAAGCCGCCACGAGGCAAAGGATGCCCGTCTTTCCGGACTTCCTCACAGAGCTGACTCGCACCTGGTCTCAGCCCAGAGCCCCCATGCTTCTGCCGCTCTCGCAGTTTCTCAAAGTGGATGGGATGGATAAAGTGGGAATAGCCAACGTACCTCAAATCGAGGACACACTGGCGTCTCATCTGGCTCCCAAGTCATCCGGGACAAAACCAACTCTTCCCAGCAAGGCCTGTCGAGACTCAGCTTCTCTGCTCAAGAAATGCTACAGGGCTCAGGGTCTCGCGTCACGTGCAATGAACCCCTCCGCAATGATGCAAGCTTATCTGGCTGAAAAACTATAGGAGCTCCAGGTAATGACAGACAAGCAAGCTGCTGTGGAGCTGCTAGATGAAGCCCGCAGTGCAACAAACTTTGTGCTCTGCATGATGGGGACAGCAGCTGTTGCGCAAGGCAGAGGAATGGCTGAGGTGGTCATCGCAATACGCCATCTGTGGATGACCTCAACTGACCTCCCGGAGGGACAAAAAGTTCATTTTCTCCACCATTCAATAGAACCGACGGGACGTTTTGGGAAAGCACTGGATCGAATTCAGACCAGGCTGGACCAGAGGCGCAAACAGGCTGAAGCTCTCTGAGTGGGCATCCCCAGGAGAACCTTCGCCATCCCCAAGGAGTTAGCTGGGAGCAGAGCACCGCAGCCTCGACACCATTCAGCCACACGTGCCCCACTGCAAAAGCGGCCGGCATACGAGGTCGAGCACCGGCAGAGACCACCGCCTGCCCCACCTCGGACCGAACACGCATGGAGTAAGAACAGATTTGTTCCCTGCCAGGCGGACCAGTACAGAACCTCCTCGGCGAATCGTCACACCAAACAGAAGCGTGCCTGATGAACCAGGACCGCTTCTTAACTTTACACGATCACTCGCCCACGCGGTACGGGAAATGATCTTTTCACGTCCAGACTTTGTTTGTAGCACGGTACAAAAAGCTGGTGACTTTGTTTTAGACATAAATCACGTTCTTTCTGCTATTAGTGACATAAAGTCAAATATGTCGTTACACATAAGCACGGATAAAGCTAAAAAAACAGCCCCTCTCTGTTTTCTTGACTCACAAAAAAACCCACAATAACATCAGCAGAACGGGCCCCTCTGTCCTGCCAGCCGACATAAAGGGAGGGGGCCATATCCCCCCCTCCCTCACGGCTCATGGGGTGTTAGCCTAATCAATGAACCCCAGTAGGGTGCCTTGGTTCTGTCTGCAACAGACAGGCCCAGAGGCGCCTGCAAGCAGGCCTGACACTCCTCACAGAGACAGGTGAGGGGGGGTCACGTGCTCCAGCCCCCGCTCCGTTATAAACCACGGGGCGGACAATACACAAACCAAACAAACCCGTGACACGTCCGCGCTCCAGGGGTGCTAGCCGACAGAATCTGACGACCCACCTTCCTGGCCACCTATTCAACCGTTCCCAGTAAGGGATGGGAGGGCCATGACAGAAGCCTGCAGGCTAACACCAGCTCCACACGTTCACAAAGGCAGTTGTGATGAAACTGCAGTGTGTGTAAACAAACCAGGGCTGAATCAGACTCCTCTTCATTTTAATTGAAGAGGACTGAGCTCTCTGTCACCAACCAATATAAAGTCTGCTCGGCACAAAGGACCATCTCCACATTCTCATGCTGAAGCTGCCCCCTTATCCGTGGTGGGCGACATGCAATGCTCAAGCAGTGATCTTAATGTGCTGAATCAGTTCTGCTCTTAAACGACGTACCCCCACCGGGTGAAACACAGCCCACCGGTGGTTTGTCAGGCTCCAGGACCATTTTAAGGTCAGAGACCAGTAAACCAGGCCCAACCAAGAAACGGGCTGGGGCCAGGAGATCTGCTCTTTTGCAAAGCTTGCAACCCTTCCGATCCATGACCCCCAACAAAAAGAGGAAAAACAGATATTTTGTCCCTCTTTTGTCTAATAGTGACAACAGATTGCCTCTGCCCCCAGACACTCTTGATCAGAGCAGTAGGGAGGTACATCTGCAGGAAGGTACTCTCCTTAACGTGGTTGACCTTTGATGGACCATAGGAATTAGGGCCCTTGAGAGAGAGCTGGTTCTGCCACCTGCACCTCTACAGGGACCTTCCACATCACCAAAAGGGACAGTCTAGCCACTTAGGCTGAGATCTATGGCAAATTTCAGTTTGGTGGCAGAAAGGGACAAGCTGGTGGCCTCAGGGCTACCAGAGAATGTGGTAAATACCATTCAAAATGCATGAGCTAGGTCAACTCAGTCTCTTTACGCCCGGAAATGGCGTATTTTTGAAGCCTGGTGCACAGAAAGAAATATTATTTCTTATTCATGTGACCTGGCTCAGCTCCTCACCTTTCTTCAGGACTTGCTAGAGAAAGGTTGTTCTTTTTCAACAATTAAAGTGTTCCTATCAGCAATTTCGGCCTGTCACGAAGGCTGGGGGAGCAGGACTCCCGATACGCATCCGCTCATAATAAGATTTATGAAGGGCGTGCTGAGAAAGAGACCCCCCCGGCAGGATCTTGACCCCTGGATGGGATCTTAGTCTGGTTCTGGGGGCTCTCTGTGATCCCCCATTCGAACCACTGAGCGACATTAAGATAGATTTATTATCTTATAAGACCGCTCTTCTCCTGGCTCTTTGCTCGGCGAAATGTGTGGTTGACCTCCATGCCTTGTCCGTACACCCAATGTGTACCAGGTTCGCCCCTGACAGGTCAAAGGTCACCCTAAGGCCTAATCCCGCATATATCCCCATGGTCTTGACTCTAAACCACAGAGGTCTGGACTTTGATCTCTGTTCTTTTCCACTTGTTCCTGCCCTCACTCAGGAACAGGAAAGGCTGAAGGCTCTCTGCCCCGTGAGAGTTTTAAGCACTTACATGCAGAGAACAGCCGAATGGAGAAGAACAAATCAACTGTTTGTGTGCTTTGCAGCACCTGCTACCGGAAAGGCCCTATCAAAGCAGCGCCTCTCACACTGGGTGACTGAGGCCATAAAAAGGGCATACAGTAGCAAAGGTCAACAGGTGCCCTCTGGAGTGTGCGTTCACTCTACTCGGGGCTTGGCCACCTCGTGGTCACTGTTCAAGGGTGTACCAGTTGCAGACATTTGTGCTGCTGCGAACTAGAGCTCATTAAACAATTTTGCAAAGCATTACAGTTTGGATGTTACTGCGTGTGATGTCACTCAGGCTGTCCTTTCTAACACACAGTAGAAAGCAGCCTTGAGATGCCTGCTGAATAGAGGCAGACGTTCACACTAGCATGCATTTTACTGAGCATTTCAAGGGTGTGAATGAATTACGTTCCCATAGCATATGTTGCACCGAGAGACATGACTGAAAGGGAACTGAAAGTTATGCACCATAACTCATGTTCCCTGAAGGAAGGGAACGAGGTGCAACATACTTGGCCCTTTTCAATGCTGAAAGCTCGGTGAAGTGCATCTTTGAGATTGATGAATGGGCGTCAGCGGCTTAAGTACCCAGAGGGTGGGGCCTCTGGCGCGACACTGACGCCCCTGCCGTAAAGGCGTGAATGTATTCCTTCAGGTAATCGCGCAGGGGTGCAATTCTCATAGCATATGTTGCACCTCGTTCCCTTCCTTCAGGGAACATGAGTTATGGTGCATAACTTTCAGTTCTCATCACCTGCTGTCATCGGCGGTGAAGGACGTAGCAGCATCTACAAAAGCCAAAGGGAGCAGCATGTTCAATTAAAATAGACTTGTTCTATTCTTTTTCCAAATGATTTAGCTCTAAAAAAAATTGGTCATCTGTATAATAGCCTATCTTTAGAGATTTTTTTTTTGGGCTATTCGTTTTGTATGATAATATCCATTTGGTGACTTGCTAATAAAAATAAAATAGCGTTCTTTCATTACATTTTTAAAACTATCATGTCAAACTGATTTGATGACACAAGCAGTAAAAGCTTAATAATAATATATATTTTTTTTTTGGGGGGGGGGGGGTTGGCCCTCTAATTAATGGTAATCCGTTTGGTCCAGGTAGTGCTCGGGAAAAAAACCCAACTATGGGCTTGGTCTGGTCTGGGCCAGATTTATTAGGCCCAAATGCAACTCTAGTTGCGGGTACTAGGGGTTGCACAGCTACATGTTTTTTAAGTTGACTTAAACATGATAAAAGCCGAGTTGATGTCAACTAGTCACTGTGACGTCATGAACTCAAGACGCTATATGATATTCACAAAAAAACTGAATTTATTATTTACAAAAAAAAGTAACAAACATTGGGAGCGTATATTTATGCTCCTATACCATTTATCATACTGCAAACAAGTCACAAGAAAACCAAAACTATTATTAAGCTACAAAAGTGAAAGAAACGTGCGGCACGTCAAAAACAAAACTAAAAACAGTGAGGCGGGCGGTGGTGGAATCCACCATGTGTGGTGTTGGATCCACCACTGCTAGAGTTGCATTCAGGCCTAAAAAATCTGACCTGGCCCAGACCGAACCACTATCATTTTTTCCTAGTCCAACTCGAAACCAACCAAGTAACTGTGATTACAGACCAGAACTCGAAAAAAAGTTTTTTTAAGCTTTTACTGCTTTTGTAAACAAATCAGTTTGACATGATTTTAAAAAACGTATTTCAAAGATAGGAAGATACAAGATTTCTTGTTTATTAACAAGAGTCAGCAGATTATTATAGTCTTTATAATATGAGAGTTATTAACGATCGTTGGCCACGCTTGTCTACTGACGCATTGGCTGGGTGCAGTTAGTCACAGGTGGGTTACTGGCAATCATCCATTTGTAGTTTTCTGTACCTCTTTCAACCGGCCGGTCAGCACGCGGTCAAATGGCCAAAAGAGACTGGTGGTGATCCAAATTGGATTGTCAGCTACTGACATAATCAAAAGCCCGACACCGACCCAGCTCACCCATCTAGCACATTATTTTGGCTCAGCCCTGGCTGGGCGCGGACCCGGGTTATAAATGACAGCTCAAATTTACCACCTGCCCCACTGTTTTCAGTTTAGTTTTATTTAGTCCACCACCGAGGATTAAATAAGATAAAACTAAAAACAGCAGGGCGGACTGTGGTGACTGCGACTGGTCGATGTGAAATAAAAAATCTTGCGAGTTGTCCTAGAATCGACTACTCCTAGTCGATCCAACCCCTAGCAGGTACAGTGAACAAGTGGAAGAAAACTTGGAGAGGTCGAGGTTTACAATTGATAGAACAGGAATAACAGTCGACCACTGTAAGACAGTAAATGTGTATAAATGAGAGTGAAACAGGTGGAACAGTGAGGCTACAAGGAGCAGAGGTCACAAAGGTGCAGGACTTCAAGTACTTAGGTTTGACTGTCCAGGAAAATGGAGAATGTTGTAAAGAAATGAAGAAGAGAGTCCAGGCAGAATGCAGTGGATGGAGAAAAGTTTCAGGAGTTATTTGTGACTAAATCTCAGATCACATATACCGTATTTTCCGGTCTATAAGTCACTCATTTTTGCCTAATTTGCATGCCCTGCGACTAATAGAGGTGAGACTTGTTTCTGGATTTTTCCCCCCATATTTTTAGACCAATTTTTGGCTCAGATATGACAGTTTTTCATTTTGGCAAAAAAAGGTGCAGTACCACTTTTGTCCGCTAGGGTACACCGACCGTTCCCACCTCATGTGTCCAACGGCAGCCTCCTCTGGTCGGACTGACTCTGTCGCAGCCCGGCCTCCTGCTCTGGAGCTCTGACACTTCCAGAGAGTCCACCGACCGTTCCCACCTCATGTATCCGACAGCAGCCTCCTCTGGTCGGATACACTCTGTTGCTGCCCGGCCTCCTGCTCTGGAGGTATGAAATACTGTTAGCTGAGTGTTTGTTAGCAATGGGTATTATTTATCTAAATAACTCATGAACTACAGAACAGATTTTTATGAAACTTACAGAAAGTAATCACTACATGGACATTTACAAATTGTTAGCTGTATGAGACATTTGAGATAAAATTCAATGTTTTAGCTTCGTAAATGTGCAGCTGTTAGCTCGTTGTTTTTCCGGGTATTATTTATCTAAATAACTCAGGAAATACAGAACAGATTTTAACAAACTTACAGAAAGTAATCACTACATGGTCATTTACAAACTGTTAGCTGTATGAGACATTTGAGCTAAAATTCAATTTATTTATAATTTATTTTCGCAGTGCACGCGACGGTTTGGAAGACGTCAAAGCGAAACAATTTAAATCCAGCAGATTTAACCATTTCCTGAATTTATTAAGGAACAGTTAAGCTCAGAAACATTTTTGCTATGTCAGCTAAGAAATATATATTTTTAAGCGTTTATTTTGCAAAATTTAAAGAAAATTCTGCGGTCCCACCCGGGCGGGTGCTCGTATCGAAACCATTTTTTAAATCCAGCTGATTTGACAATTGCGTTCATTTATTAAGGAAAAGTTCAGCTAAGACACATCTTTGCTATAATTTTCAGCAAAAAAATACTTGTTTTTACCATGTTAATCTTGTAAAGTCCTTTCGTGCATTTTCCTGTGGCCGCCATTTTCAACAGGGCAAATGACGCGCTGACGCATTGCGCAGCGTTGACGCATAATAGATGGGACTTAAATAAAGGTGCAACATGTTTATGGATTTTTCCAATTTATTGCCAATAATTGGACAAAGCGACTTATAGAGAGGTGAGACTTATCAGGCGGAAAATACAGTATACGTAATGCATAGAACATGTCACAGAATGAGCATCGAATAGAGTTTGCTGCAGACTTTTATATAGCAGCAGAGTCTAGCAAGGGATCTTTCACAGCCAGCCACAGTTAGATGCATAGACATGATCCATGGCCGTCGGCTACTCAGTCTCCAGATGGAGATAAGAGAATGTTTTGGGCATGTTCTCATGCCAATTCTGGCTACGCCCATGAACACGGACAAAAGAAACCTTGCTGTGTGTTGTTTATCACTCAAAATAACTTCTTCTTCACGAACTGAAGCCAAATCGCTAAAATCTAAAGTTTTAAATGGCTAAATTCGATGGATGCGTTTGGATCTTTCTCCATTGTATTAAATGTGCCGTTGGAGCAGAGATCTGTATGTGATGTCACAATCACGTGACCGGAAAAACCCGAATTTACCGTGTAAAAAAACGGTGTTAATTTTAAACTATTTTGGAGAGGAATTTTCATTAATTTCACATTGTTTTAGCAAAAACGATTGGAGGTTAATCTTAATATATATATATATATATATGATATGCCATTTTATGGAAAGTTAAAAGATGATGTCAGCGGAGCTTTAAGCTACTGATGCCCATTCATCAATCTCTTATTGCCCTTCACCTCGCTTAAACCTGAACTCTCTCTCTTCGCGGGACTTCTCTGCTGCTTCATCGCTCGATCAGAGGTGAGCTTGCTCCTTACACAGAGCGCACAGAGAATTATTCCTGCGTACGGCTGGGCTAGCGAAAGCTAGTCCGACACAGTTTTCCTTAACCCCAAAGTTTTTTCTTCTCCTCTTTCCGCAGATTGCTTCGCTCGACAGCGCTAACTGCGTCACATTGCTACCTCTGCTAATTCATAGCAGGCTAGCCAGCGAAAGCGATGCGATGGAGGAGACGTCTCAAATAAAGAGAAAAAAAATCTTGGAAGGACTCGCTCGTCTTATCTCGGACATGCCTCCGGAGAAAGGAAAGCGAAAGACAAGACTTCCAAAAAAGACCAGCACAGCGGCGAGCCCACCCTCGCGCGCCTGCCCCAGCGGATGCGGTTTTTCCCTCTCAGCGACGGACACCCACGAAACCTGTCCCATCTGCTTGGGAATGCTGCACGCGAACATGGTGCTGGACGCACCCGAGTCTTGCCCACATTGCAGCCAGAGGCTGGAGGCGGTGAGGAGGCATCGGGCGGACTTCGTCGCCAAGGCCATGAGGGCTGCTACGGTGCCAGCAGACCCGGACACCACTGAGCCTCTGACTCCCACTCCGGAGCTCGAGAGCATGGCTTTGGACGACAGCACCCGAGTCGAATGGGGTGACAGCCCAGATGTGCTGCCCCCCATGGTGGACTTAACAGTCGAATTTGACACTCGAGGCATGATGAACGAGGACGAGATCTCGATTTCAGCCTCAGGTGAATTTTCTGTGGAGGCCGCCGACGTCGGATACGGGGAACAGGGAGAAGACCTCTCCCGTACCCCGGTGCCTGTGCTCCCGGAGACGGACTTTTCTATCCCTGCTCTGTTCGACTTTTGTCACAGAGCAACGGACGCGCTGCAGATCCCATGGCCGGAGCCTCCGCCTCATCAACAAGTCACGAGGTTGGCAGGAAATTATTTTTACTCAAGCAGCAAGCCGCCACGAGGCAAAGGATGCCCGTCTTTCCGGACTTCCTCACAGAGCTGACTCGCACCTGGTCTCAGCCCAGAGCCCCCATGCTTCTGCCGCTCTCGCAGTTTCTCAAAGTGGATGGGATGGATAAAGTGGGAATAGCCAACGTACCTCAAATCGAGGACACACTGGCGTCTCATCTGGCTCCCAAGTCATCCGGGACAAAACCAACTCTTCCCAGCAAGGCCTGTCGAGACTCAGCTTCTCTGCTCAAGAAATGCTACAGGGCTCAGGGTCTCGCGTCACGTGCAATGAACCCCTCCGCAATGATGCAAGCTTATCTGGCTGAAAAACTATAGGAGCTCCAGGTAATGACAGACAAGCAAGCTGCTGTGGAGCTGCTAGATGAAGCCCGCAGTGCAACAAACTTTGTGCTCTGCATGATGGGGACAGCAGCTGTTGCGCAAGGCAGAGGAATGGCTGAGGTGGTCATCGCAATACGCCATCTGTGGATGACCTCAACTGACCTCCCGGAGGGACAAAAAGTTCATTTTCTCCACCATTCAATAGAACCGACGGGACGTTTTGGGAAAGCACTGGATCGAATTCAGACCAGGCTGGACCAGAGGCGCAAACAGGCTGAAGCTCTCTGAGTGGGCATCCCCAGGAGAACCTTCGCCATCCCCAAGGAGTTAGCTGGGAGCAGAGCACCGCAGCCTCGACACCATTCAGCCACACGTGCCCCACTGCAAAAGCGGCCGGCATACGAGGTCGAGCACCGGCAGAGACCACCGCCTGCCCCACCTCGGACCGAACACGCATGGAGTAAGAACAGATTTGTTCCCTGCCAGGCGGACCAGTACAGAACCTCCTCGGCGAATCGTCACACCAAACAGAAGCGTGCCTGATGAACCAGGACCGCTTCTTAACTTTACACGATCACTCGCCCACGCGGTACGGGAAATGATCTTTTCACGTCCAGACTTTGTTTGTAGCACGGTACAAAAAGCTGGTGACTTTGTTTTAGACATAAATCACGTTCTTTCTGCTATTAGTGACATAAAGTCAAATATGTCGTTACACATAAGCACGGATAAAGCTAAAAAAACAGCCCCTCTCTGTTTTCTTGACTCACAAAAAAACCCACAATAACATCAGCAGAACGGGCCCCTCTGTCCTGCCAGCCGACATAAAGGGAGGGGGCCATATCCCCCCCTCCCTCACGGCTCATGGGGTGTTAGCCTAATCAATGAACCCCAGTAGGGTGCCTTGGTTCTGTCTGCAACAGACAGGCCCAGAGGCGCCTGCAAGCAGGCCTGACACTCCTCACAGAGACAGGTGAGGGGGGGTCACGTGCTCCAGCCCCCGCTCCGTTATAAACCACGGGGCGGACAATACACAAACCAAACAAACCCGTGACACGTCCGCGCTCCAGGGGTGCTAGCCGACAGAATCTGACGACCCACCTTCCTGGCCACCTATTCAACCGTTCCCAGTAAGGGATGGGAGGGCCATGACAGAAGCCTGCAGGCTAACACCAGCTCCACACGTTCACAAAGGCAGTTGTGATGAAACTGCAGTGTGTGTAAACAAACCAGGGCTGAATCAGACTCCTCTTCATTTTAATTGAAGAGGACTGAGCTCTCTGTCACCAACCAATATAAAGTCTGCTCGGCACAAAGGACCATCTCCACATTCTCATGCTGAAGCTGCCCCCTTATCCGTGGTGGGCGACATGCAATGCTCAAGCAGTGATCTTAATGTGCTGAATCAGTTCTGCTCTTAAACGACGTACCCCCACCGGGTGAAACACAGCCCACCGGTGGTTTGTCAGGCTCCAGGACCATTTTAAGGTCAGAGACCAGTAAACCAGGCCCAACCAAGAAACGGGCTGGGGCCAGGAGATCTGCTCTTTTGCAAAGCTTGCAACCCTTCCGATCCATGACCCCCAACAAAAAGAGGAAAAACAGATATTTTGTCCCTCTTTTGTCTAATAGTGACAACAGATTGCCTCTGCCCCCAGACACTCTTGATCAGAGCAGTAGGGAGGTACATCTGCAGGAAGGTACTCTCCTTAACGTGGTTGACCTTTGATGGACCATAGGAATTAGGGCCCTTGAGAGAGAGCTGGTTCTGCCACCTGCACCTCTACAGGGACCTTCCACATCACCAAAAGGGACAGTCTAGCCACTTAGGCTGAGATCTATGGCAAATTTCAGTTTGGTGGCAGAAAGGGACAAGCTGGTGGCCTCAGGGCTACCAGAGAATGTGGTAAATACCATTCAAAATGCATGAGCTAGGTCAACTCAGTCTCTTTACGCCCGGAAATGGCGTATTTTTGAAGCCTGGTGCACAGAAAGAAATATTATTTCTTATTCATGTGACCTGGCTCAGCTCCTCACCTTTCTTCAGGACTTGCTAGAGAAAGGTTGTTCTTTTTCAACAATTAAAGTGTTCCTATCAGCAATTTCGGCCTGTCACGAAGGCTGGGGGAGCAGGACTCCCGATACGCATCCGCTCATAATAAGATTTATGAAGGGCGTGCTGAGAAAGAGACCCCCCCGGCAGGATCTTGACCCCTGGATGGGATCTTAGTCTGGTTCTGGGGGCTCTCTGTGATCCCCCATTCGAACCACTGAGCGACATTAAGATAGATTTATTATCTTATAAGACCGCTCTTCTCCTGGCTCTTTGCTCGGCGAAATGTGTGGTTGACCTCCATGCCTTGTCCGTACACCCAATGTGTACCAGGTTCGCCCCTGACAGGTCAAAGGTCACCCTAAGGCCTAATCCCGCATATATCCCCATGGTCTTGACTCTAAACCACAGAGGTCTGGACTTTGATCTCTGTTCTTTTCCACTTGTTCCTGCCCTCACTCAGGAACAGGAAAGGCTGAAGGCTCTCTGCCCCGTGAGAGTTTTAAGCACTTACATGCAGAGAACAGCCGAATGGAGAAGAACAAATCAACTGTTTGTGTGCTTTGCAGCACCTGCTACCGGAAAGGCCCTATCAAAGCAGCGCCTCTCACACTGGGTGACTGAGGCCATAAAAAGGGCATACAGTAGCAAAGGTCAACAGGTGCCCTCTGGAGTGTGCGTTCACTCTACTCGGGGCTTGGCCACCTCGTGGTCACTGTTCAAGGGTGTACCAGTTGCAGACATTTGTGCTGCTGCGAACTAGAGCTCATTAAACAATTTTGCAAAGCATTACAGTTTGGATGTTACTGCGTGTGATGTCACTCAGGCTGTCCTTTCTAACACACAGTAGAAAGCAGCCTTGAGATGCCTGCTGAATTGAGGCAGACGTTCACACTAGCATGCATTTTACTGAGCATTTCAAGGGTGTGAATGAATTACGTTCCCATAGCATATGTTGCACCGAGAGACATGACTGAAAGGGAACTGAAAGTTATGCACCATAACTCATGTTCCCTGAAGGAAGGGAACGAGGTGCAACATACTTGGCCCTTTTCAATGCTGAAAGCTCGGTGAAGTGCATCTTGGAGATTGATGAATGGGCGTCAGCGGCTTAAGTACCCAGAGGGTGGGGCCTCTGGCGCGACACTGACGCCCCTGCCGTAAAGGCGTGAATGTATTCCTTCAGGTAATCGCGCAGGGGTGCAATTCTCATAGCATATGTTGCACCTCGTTCCCTTCCTTCAGGGAACATGAGTTATGGTGCATAACTTTCAGTTCTCATCACCTGCTGTCATCGGCGGTGAAGGACGTAGCAGCATCTACAAAAGCCAAAGGGAGCAGCATGTTCAATTAAAATAGACTTGTTCTATTCTTTTTCCAAATGATTTAGCTCTAAAAAAAATTGGTCATCTGTATAATAGCCTATCTTTAGAGATTTTTTTTTTGGGCTATTCGTTTTGTATGATAATATCCATTTGGTGACTTGCTAATAAAAATAAAATAGCGTTCTTTCATTACATTTTTAAAACTATCATGTCAAACTGATTTGATGACACAAGCAGTAAAAGCTTAATAATAATATATATTTTTTTTTTGGGGGGGGGGGGGTTGGCCCTCTAATTAATGGTAATCCGTTTGGTCCAGGTAGTGCTCGGGAAAAAAACCCAACTATGGGCTTGGTCTGGTCTGGGCCAGATTTATTAGGCCCAAATGCAACTCTAGTTGCGGGTACTAGGGGTTGCACAGCTACATGTTTTTTAAGTTGACTTAAACATGATAAAAGCCGAGTTGATGTCAACTAGTCACTGTGACGTCATGAACTCAAGACGCTATATGATATTCACAAAAAAACTGAATTTATTATTTACAAAAAAAAGTAACAAACATTGGGAGCGTATATTTATGCTCCTATACCATTTATCATACTGCAAACAAGTCACAAGAAAACCAAAACTATTATTAAGCTACAAAAGTGAAAGAAACGTGCGGCACGTCAAAAACAAAACTAAAAACAGTGAGGCGGGCGGTGGTGGAATCCACCATGTGTGGTGTTGGATCCACCACTGCTAGAGTTGCATTCAGGCCTAAAAAATCTGACCTGGCCCAGACCGAACCACTATCATTTTTTCCTAGTCCAACTCGAAACCAACCAAGTAACTGTG
The DNA here is from genome assembly GCA_038048925.1 of Garcialebias charrua. Lineage (NCBI taxonomy): Eukaryota > Metazoa > Chordata > Actinopteri > Cyprinodontiformes > Rivulidae > Garcialebias > Garcialebias charrua. The sequence goes on from JBBPBX010024544.1 coordinate 19,821, forward strand.
ATTACAGACCAGAACTCGAAAAAAAGTTTTTTTAAGCTTTTACTGCTTTTGTAAACAAATCAGTTTGACATGATTTAAAAAAACGTATTTCAAAGATAGGAAGATACAAGATTTCTTGTTTATTAACAAGAGTCAGCAGATTATTATAGTCTTTATAATATGAGAGTTATTAACGATCGTTGGCCACGCTTGTCTACTGACGCATTGGCTGGGTGCAGTTAGTCACAGGTGGGTTACTGACAATCATCCATTTGTAGTTTTCTGTACCTCTTTCAACCGGCCGGTCAGCACGCGGTCAAATGGCCAAAAGAGACTGGTGGTGATCCAAATTGGATTGTCAGCTACTGACATAATCAAAAGCCCGACACCGACCCAGCTCACCCATCTAGCACATTATTTTGGCTCAGCCCTGGCTGGGCGCGGACCCGGGTTATAAATGACAGCTCAAATTTACCACCTGCCCCACTGTTTTCAGTTTAGTTTTATTTAGTCCACCACCGAGGATTAAATAAGATAAAACTAAAAACAGCAGGGCGGACTGTGGTGACTGCGACTGGTCGATGTGAAATAAAAAATCTTGCGAGTTGTCCTAGAATCGACTACTCCTAGTCGATCCAACCCCTAGCAGGTACAGTGAACAAGTGGAAGAAAACTTGGAGAGGTCGAGGTTTACAATTGATAGAACAGGAATAACAGTCGACCACTGTAAGACAGTAAATGTGTATAAATGAGAGTGAAACAGGTGGAACAGTGAGGCTACAAGGAGCAGAGGTCACAAAGGTGCAGGACTTCAAGTACTTAGGTTTGACTGTCCAGGAAAATGGAGAATGTTGTAAAGAAATGAAGAAGAGAGTCCAGGCAGAATGCAGTGGATGGAGAAAAGTTTCAGGAGTTATTTGTGACTAAATCTCAGATCACATATACCGTATTTTCCGGTCTATAAGTCACTCATTTTTGCCTAATTTGCATGCCCTGCGACTAATAGAGGTGAGACTTGTTTCTGGATTTTTCCCCCCATATTTTTAGACCAATTTTTGGCTCAGATATGACAGTTTTTCATTTTGGCAAAAAAAGGTGCAGTACCACTTTTGTCCGCTAGGGTACACCGACCGTTCCCACCTCATGTGTCCAACGGCAGCCTCCTCTGGTCGGACTGACTCTGTCGCAGCCCGGCCTCCTGCTCTGGAGCTCTGACACTTCCAGAGAGTCCACCGACCGTTCCCACCTCATGTATCCGACAGCAGCCTCCTCTGGTCGGATACACTCTGTTGCTGCCCGGCCTCCTGCTCTGGAGGTATGAAATACTGTTAGCTGAGTGTTTGTTAGCAATGGGTATTATTTATCTAAATAACTCATGAACTACAGAACAGATTTTTATGAAACTTACAGAAAGTAATCACTACATGGACATTTACAAATTGTTAGCTGTATGAGACATTTGAGATAAAATTCAATGTTTTAGCTTCGTAAATGTGCAGCTGTTAGCTCGTTGTTTTTCCGGGTATTATTTATCTAAATAACTCAGGAAATACAGAACAGATTTTAACAAACTTACAGAAAGTAATCACTACATGGTCATTTACAAACTGTTAGCTGTATGAGACATTTGAGCTAAAATTCAATTTATTTATAATTTATTTTCGCAGTGCACGCGACGGTTTGGAAGACGTCAAAGCGAAACAATTTAAATCCAGCAGATTTAACCATTTCCTGAATTTATTAAGGAACAGTTAAGCTCAGAAACATTTTTGCTATGTCAGCTAAGAAATATATATTTTTAAGCGTTTATTTTGCAAAATTTAAAGAAAATTCTGCGGTCCCACCCGGGCGGGTGCTCGTATCGAAACCATTTTTTAAATCCAGCTGATTTGACAATTGCGTTCATTTATTAAGGAAAAGTTCAGCTAAGACACATCTTTGCTATAATTTTCAGCAAAAAAATACTTGTTTTTACCATGTTAATCTTGTAAAGTCCTTTCGTGCATTTTCCTGTGGCCGCCATTTTCAACAGGGCAAATGACGCGCTGACGCATTGCGCAGCGTTGACGCATAATAGATGGGACTTAAATAAAGGTGCAACATGTTTATGGATTTTTCCAATTTATTGCCAATAATTGGACAAAGCGACTTATAGAGAGGTGAGACTTATCAGGCGGAAAATACAGTATACGTAATGCATAGAACATGTCACAGAATGAGCATCGAATAGAGTTTGCTGCAGACTTTTATATAGCAGCAGAGTCTAGCAAGGGATCTTTCACAGCCAGCCACAGTTAGATGCATAGACATGATCCATGGCCGTCGGCTACTCAGTCTCCAGATGGAGATAAGAGAATGTTTTGGGCATGTTCTCATGCCAACAACACCAAGGAGACACTGCGAGTCAGAGAGATGGCCTCCAGGTTGAGAAAAGAGAGTGTTTTGAGCTCACAGCAGGAGGGAATTCTCAGTCATAATCTAGAAACATAATAAAAAATATTCATACTGAAAATTCCCTAACAAGGACCTTGCTCAAGGGCCCATTGTGCATCAAATGAGGGTGGAGGCGTGGGATTCACCTTTCCCACCCACATTTTGATGATGTTGGTCCGGGAGATCGAACCAGCGGCCTTCTGATCACAGACTGGCCTTCTCTAATCTTTGTGTCACCACTTCCTTCAGAGGTTAAAAGACATTTCCTGATTAAAAATAAAACCAATGATTTTTTATTAGAACTGGAGGCCAAATTAATGCCATCCAGAGGAAGTGAAAGGCTGCAAAGTTTATTTCTAAGAAGCTCAGGTCCCAAAAAACCTAAACCTTTGTCTTATCTGAGTTTAAAAGCAGAAAATTAAGGCCAATGTAAATTGGCCTTTCCTGTAAACCCAATATCACATTCAAGTCTTTTTTTTTTTTCGGCTTTTAGGGGTCACCACAGCGATCTAGTCGCACGAAGATTTGGCAGTTGTTTTTACGCCGGATGCCCTTCCTGACACAACCACAGACCACCGAGCAACCACAGCCCTCTGTGTGGAGCAGAGAGCTGATATCTAGGGTTCCCGGGGGAGCAGATGGTGTGGGTTAAGGGCCTTGCTCAAGGGCCCAGAGTGGGGCAGATGAGGGTGGAGACAAGTGTGACCGCTTCACTTATCCCACACACATCAAGTCTATGTAGTAGAATATTATGATCACCTGTATCAAATGTAGCACTGAGATCTAACAGGACCAGTAGACACAAGTCCATTGTCAGAGGCCATGAGAATATCATTAGTGACTTTCACCAGTACTGGTTCTGTGCTATGATGAGCTCTAAACACTGACTGAAACTCTTCAATTATTTTTGTCCACATGTTCACACAATAGTTTAGCAACTTTTTTTCTCAATAACTTTTGAATGTTGGACTACAAATACATCTACAGGTATAATTGGTCAGAATTCCTGAATCGACATCTGGCTTCTTAAGTAAAGGTTTAATTACAGCAACCTTAATTGATAAAGCTTCTCGGATGAGAAGCGAAACGTCTTTTGTTACAAATAAAGTCCAGTTGATCTTGAATTGAACGCCTTTTTGATTTACTGAACCTTTAAAGGAATGTGGCCCTCACATGGTAGTGTAAAAAAATCCTGTAAAGAAAAAAGTAGGAAACAAATGCAAGGTACAATTTGAACATTTTTCTCTGGACAGAAGGACATTTAGTGTCACCACAAGACAAAAAGATCTGAATGACAATATAATGAGCCTTTCTGAGTCTAACTTGCAACAATAAAATGCTGATGAAAAACAATAAAATGATCCCATGCTGCTGATCTCATGTTGCTGATTATTTCAAGCTGCTGTATTCATTCATATCCATCTTCTCACACAGACTCATGTTCGTGCTGCTGTACACCATATTGTTTCACATTATTAGTGTTTAGCGTATATCTTAGATCTTTTTAACACATTTGGCATTTGTTTAGAGTATATCTTATGCCGGGTACCCACCAAACACGTTTCAGGCAGCGGAAGCGGCCGGTTTACATTGAAAGTCCATGTTGAGACGCGGCGAGGTGCGGCGAATCGTGAAGCGGCGCGTTTTGAGCGTTTCAAGCGGCGCGGCAGCGCACGGCAGTTCTTTTCCGCGCACACGATGCGTGCGAAGTAGCCGACGCGTCGAGCAGCCAAAGTTCAAATATTTGAACTTTGGCTGCTCGCCGCGTCGCAGCAACCAATCGGGAGAGCCTCTGCTATGTGATGACGCAACGACGACGGGACTTTTTTTGGACTTTTTAAACTTACCCCAACGAGCCTCCATGAAGAAACCAGCCTCCGGTAAGAAACTTGGCATTTTTACAGTTGCCGCTGTCCGCTCGAGCGTACGATCACCCCAAACATAAAAAAACGTTTTAATCTCAACAAAGACTTTCAGAGCTGCAGTTCGGCTCATAGAAAACCCACTCAAGTAGTAACGAGGCTCACGAACAGCTGATTTTATCTGCCCGGTGTACAGAAACAAAACAAACCCGACCGGAAAAGGAGCCAGACGCTGCTCCCACTGCGCGTCATCAGACGCGTCTTCAGTGTAAACAAATTCTGGTGACAAGTGGCCAAAAGGGTGCGGCAAGAGTGTTTTTGACGCTCAAAACCCGTTTGGTGGGTACCTGGCATTAGTGTATATCTTAAATCCTTATATACTCTTTTTTTTACACTTTATATTTTTGCTATTGTTGGATGTAACTGGGACCCGGGGTACATAATTTCATTCCAGTTCATGTACCACATGTGGTGAAATGAGAATAAACCTACTTGAACTTGAACGTAAAAATGAAACGTCTTCCATTTTACAAAAAATGCAACAAGGTGAAACCTTTTATGAATTGTTCAATAATTTAAATTTAATGGATGATATCACATTCTAAGCATGTTTGTATGACACAAGCATGGGCCCTTTTTGTTTGCTGAATGGCACCATGTTGCTGATAAGGATCCAGACATCAAATGTTTTCCATGGGGTATCTTAGCAACCCATGTGCCAGGAGCAGTAGCCAAGGATCTGAAGTTTGACAATCGAAACATTGACATCAAACAGGACTTTCGCAACCCTTGTGACATCACTAGATGGTACTCGGGTCACACACAGGTGGTTACTGACCTGAGATACATAACCTCCAAGTGTTTGAAGCCAAAATAACTGAGCACAGCGCACAACGCTGCAGTGAATAAACAAGTTATATGCCAATGTCCCCATCACTGAAAGATTTGAATAGTGACTGAGGTTTTTGAGCTGAGTGTTTTTCTGGACTGGAATTGAACAGGGACTGCAAGTAAACATTACTGTTTTTGGTGCAAGACATTTCAGTGGATAGGTTACACTGAATATAAAGATATAATATAAGAGGTAGTTTTTTATTTATGTAGCTTTTCCGAAACAGCACCGAGTGATGGAAGGTGATAGATGAGGGGGTATGGGGGATGCTGCTACCTCCCTCTCAACTTGCTTCAAATATGACTATCATTTTCAGAAAAAATATGACATGAATTATAACTTTAGTTTTATTTGGCTTATCAACACAGTTAAACACTGGTGTGTACGGTAGTTTGAAGTCCTTTTTGCTGCAGTGATTCAAATTGGTCGTGTGATTTGAAAGATGCCTATGCATCCTTCAAGGGTTAATAGCAAATGATCCTTACATTCAATTGTTTTTATTACAGTACAACTTTAATTCCTTTGTAAATATTCACACATACCAGTCAGTGGTGGTAGTTGAGGGCCTTGTTCATGAGCCCTGAGGGTGGAGGCTGGTGTGAGTGTTTCACCTTTCCCACCCACATTTTGATGTTGTCCAGGGAGTTGAACTGGGGATTTAAATGGTAAATGGAAATGGTAAATGGAGCTTATTTATATAGCGCTTTCCAGCCCCCTGTGAGGAGCCCCAAAGCGCTTTACAATACCAGCCATCCACCCATTCATTCAGACATTCATACACCGGTAGTGGTAGCCTGCCTTGCAAGGCGCCATCCAGACCTACCGGGAGCAACTCGGGGTTAAGTGTCTTGCCCAGGGACACAACGACACATGGTGGGCGGATGCGGGATTCGAACCTCCAACCTTCCGATCGGGGGTCGACTGCCATTACCACTACACCACGGCCGCCCCGTGATTGGCAACCCTCCAATCACAGACCCACCCTCTCTAACCTCTGTACCACAACTCCCCCATATGTCAACTTTCATTCAACCTTTATTTAGTCAGGTAAATCTCATTGAGCCTCGAGGGCTCATTTACAAAAGCGACCTGCTACAAACTAAAGAATGATGAACAGCAATGGTAGAATTTCCTTAAACAACAGAAGAAGAAAAAAAAAACATAAGAGAGAAATAGAAAGTGAAATGCAAAGTATCAAAACTAGCAAAACACCACAAGCTAGATGTACAAAATCAAAAACAAGAACATATCTGCAATGGTTTTTGCCAGGATTCCAAAAGATTCTTAAAACCATCCAGAGAGGTCAGGGCCGAGAGCTTCAGATCTTTTTGTAAGATATTCCAGGAAGCAGGAGCAGAGTAGGAGAAGGCCCTTTTTCCAAGTTCAGTCCTCACTGACGGAACACTGCAGGTAATCATGTCCTGAGAGCGCACGCTGTAGCTGCACTCACGCAAAGACATGTAGGAGGAGATGTATGAGGGCAGCAGACCAAGAAGTGATTTAAAGATGAAAATGTACCAGTGGAAGAGTCTGCGTGAGGTTAATGATGTCCAGTTAACCAGTGAATACAGGGTGCAGTGGTGGGTACGATAATCACAGCCAGTTATGAATCTTAGTGCACCATGATAGACAACATCCAACATCCGCAGGGTGCTTGTAGGAGCATTCATGTAGAGAATGTCACCGTAATCAATGGAGGGAAGGAAAGTCACAGATACAAGGCGTTTCCTAACATTCAGTGTTAGACATGATCTATTTCTGAAAAAGAAACCCAGTTTAACTTTCAGTTTCTTTACTAGGTTTTCCACGTGAAGCTTAAAAGAAAGATGTGAATCAACCAGGATACCCAAATATTTATAGGAATCAACAAACTCAATTGGGACACTATTTGAGGATAAAATCAGAGGAAGATCAGCTGGGACCGACTTCCTACTTGAAAAAAACATCCCTAAACAGCTAGTTTAGGATGTCAACAACAAACTGGTTGATCCATTATGACAAGGGGCGATTTATGAGCTGAGCTTACCGCAGCTCCTCAGACTGACAAAGCCTTTTGGATTTAAGATTAAATGTTTCAAAAAGTTTTTATTTTTTTATCTGTCCGGAGGACCTGACTTAACTTTGCTAGATAAACTGACAGAGTTGACAAATCAATCTATAACCTCTTAACATGCCATATTTTATTATTTGTAAATTTAACAAAATATTAAAATGGTATTCCAGGGGTTTAGTTACACATGTTTATACATCTGTAATGTGAACTCTATTATTTACCCTTGTACCTAATATACTACACCTCTGACTTGTAGAGCAGCAAAAGGTTGTGGTGTGCTTTCTATGTCTATATACATTTTTTTATAGTGGTGAAACTGAATTTTATTCTCAATGTTAGCACTGGAAGAGGGACATTTCTTTGTTGATTTTTTCAGGACATACTCTAATATCAGAACAAAAGCAATGTTCCTTATTTACATGTACGTAAAGACTATAGTTACAAATAAATGTTCACTTTCTGTAAAAATATAATGGTCTGTTTAATTGACAAAAAACTGCAAATTGCACCTTTAAGGTTTCTGTAGGAATATATACCATATTTTTGGCCCTATGAATCACTTTTTTGGTATAATTTGCATGCCCTGCAACTTATACACTGACGTGACTTATTTATGTCCCCAACATATTTATAAACCAATTTTTGGCTGAGATATGACCATTTTCATTCATTCTGACAGAAAAAATTGAACACTACCATTTTCAGCCTCTAGATGGCCCTCGAGCAGTATGGCATGCCATTGTATCATGTAATAGGTAAACATGACTATTAATGACACAATCTTGCCATAGCCTCCCATTTTTGTCCAACTCGCTTGGAGCAACTGTCAAATCAGCTTCATTTCGCTGCGCTGTCCCAGCGAAATGAAGTTGATTTGACCATTAAAGAGCATTTATTAGGTAAAAGTTCAACTGAGACACACCTTTGGTATAATGTAAAACAAACAAATATGGTGTAGCGTGTGAAGAAGGAGAGACAAACTGATTTCCACGCAGTCGACTTTAATCCTTCAAACGATGAAACAGATATCAATATTTATATGGAATGGAAGAGACCTCGCATCTGTTATAAAACGTTTCAATTATCAAAGGATAGAGGAGGATGGGGCCTCCCCAGTCTCAAAAACTATTTATTTTCTGCTCAAACGATGAAACAGAACTGCACGTGTCGTAGCACAACAAACTTCTTCTTCTTCTCCAGAGTCCCAAGCTCCTCACTGGCTCCTCCTACTGGGTGAGAGAGAGATGAGGCAACTCTCACCTTAATAATACACCACACAGACCCCCCACCCCAACACCCAGAAGGGCAACTACAAAACATATCAGTCTCTCACAGGGGGCCTAATGAGCCTGCCGAACTGACTGCATCAACTCAGGGGCGGAGAAACCGATGGCAACCGTGAAGGAACAACATTTTGTGCCGCGGGCGGAGGAACACAGTTGGAAGGAGAAAACAGAAAGTGGGGTCGAGCAGGAGGACGGCCGCGTCTAGGAGTCCGAGCCGGCAACACATCTTCATCAGCCAAGACATAGGCCGGCTTAAAGGTCCACTGACATGATGTTGGAAATTTGCATAAAATCACACAAAATATATATGTTCTATCAGAAGCCGGGTCGGGCCGGGCTGGACCGGGGAGGGCCGGGGAGGGCTGTGCAGTGCGAAAACGGCTTATGAGGACTCGGCTCACTCTCTCTTTCTCTCTCCTCTGCAGCCCATGCGGGCTCACTTCGTGGCAACCTATGCAGGACTATTCCCCAGCTCACTTCCCATGCAAGCTCATTCCCCAACAGCCCATGCAAGCTCACTCCCCGGCAGCCCATGCAAGCTCATTACCCGACAGCCCATGCAAGCTCACTCCCCGGTAGCCCATGCGAGGCTCATTCCCAGAAAAGAGGTTGTTGCCCAGTCCAAGAAAAGAGGCTGAAGCCTAGTCCAAGAAAAGAGGCTGTAGAAAAGAGGTTGTTGCCCAGTCCAAGAAAAGAGGCTGCAGAAAAGAGGTTGTTGCCCAGTCCAAGAAAAGAGGCTGTAGAAAAGAGGCTGAAGCCTAGTCCAAGAAAAGAGGCTGTAGAAAAGAGGTTGTTGCCCAGTCCAAGAAAAGAGGCTGTAGAAAAGAGGCTGAAGCCTAGTCCAAGAAAAGAGGCTGAAGAAAAGAGGTTGTTGCCCAGTCCAAGAAAAGAGGCTGTAGAAAAGAGGTTGTTGCCCAGTCCAAGAAAAGAGGCTGAAGCCTAGTCCAAGAAAAGAGGCTGTAGAAAAGAGGTTGTTGCCCAGTCCAAGAAAAGAAGCTGTAGCCCAGTCCAAGAAAAGAGGCTGTAGCCCAGTCCAAGAAAAGAGGCTGTAGCCCAGTCCAGGAAAAGAAGCTGTAGCCCATGCAAAGCTCACTCCCCGGCAGCCCATGCAGGCTCTCTTTCTGGCAGCCCATGATGACTCTGCCCACTCTCCTTCTATCTCTCCTCTGGCAGCCCATGCGGGCTCAATCTCTGGCGGCCCATGATGGCTCGGCCCACTCTTCCTCTATCTCTTCTCTGGCAGCCCATGCAGGCTCACTCTCTGGCAGCCCATGATGACTCAGTCCACTATCCTTCTATCTCTCCTCTGGCAGCCCATGCAGGCTCATTATCTGGCAGCCCATGATGACTAGGCCCACTCTTCCTCTCTCCTCTGGCAGCCCATGCGGGCTCACTCTGGCGGCCCATGATGACTCAGCCCACTCTCCCTATATCTCTCCTCTGGCAGCCCATACAGGCTCACTCTCTGGCAGCCCATGATGACTCAGCCCACTCTCCTTCTATCTCTCCTCTGGCAGCCCATGCAGGCTCATTATCTGGCAGCCCATGATGACTCGGCCCACTCTCCTTCTATTTCTCCTCTGGCAGCCCAAGCGGGCTCACTCTCTGGCGGCCCATGATGACTCGGCCCACTCTTCCTTTATCTCTCCTCTGGCAGCCCATGCGGACTCTCTCTCTCTAGTAGCCCTTGTTGGCCCACTTTGGCGGGCTCACTACCCCTCTCTCTCCTCTGGCAACCCTTCTCTCGGGCTCTCCTTTCTCTTTCCAGCCAGACCCTGGCCAGCTCGGCCCAGGCTCCCTCTTTAGGGGGGGGAGCGGGGCTCACTCCCCTCTCTCTCTTTCGGCAACCCTTCTCACGAGCCCTCCTTTCACCTTCCAGCCAGACCCTCGCCAGCTCGGCCCCGGCTCCTTTTTGGAGGGGAAGATATCCATAATCTATCTCTCTATGCTGGACATTCAAGCTCACAGCGGTCCGGCATGCATGCCCTCCGCCGGGGCCTGAGCACCAAAGAACCCTTGCCAATAAAACCTTTTAATTGTACTCTTCTCTCTCCGTGTGAGTCTCTCCAGGTTGAAATTAAGGCTCGCCGCAAATTCAACATGGCAGACTCACCCAAGCTGCAGCGCCTCGCCCATCAACTGTCCATCCGGATATAAGGCGTCCCTCCTGAGCTCTTCCTGTTGCCAGCCTAGCTGCATCCCACCACCTCCCCATCTCCACCCGGGGTCTCAAGATCCTCAGGTCTCCCCTTTCTTCATCCCGACTCTGCCACCAGGTTCGGGTCCCCGGGGGGTGGGGGGTGGGGTGTATCTATAATCTAGCTCCCTATGCCGGACATTCAAGCTCACAGCGGTCCGGCATGCATACCCTCCGCCGGGGCCCGAGCGCCAAAGAACCTTTGCCAATAAAACCTTTTAATTGTACTCTTCTCTCTCCATGTGAGTCTCTCCAGGTTGAAATGTCATTATTAATTGCTCTTCATTATAATATTCACAATCTTTTATAACTGGAGAAAATGTATATCAATTACATCTTCAACATTATATATTTTACATTTGTAGATTCCGAGTCTTTGTATGTTGTCATATTTTAATGTATTTCATTTGACTGTACTGTATATTGTGTCATTTTTTTGTGTGCGAGTTGTTTCAGTGATTTATAATAGTCTTTTCCTGGGCTCATCTAAGTTTTTCCAAATCCAAACATTGTGAGAGTCGTATTGTTCCACAAGGTTCTCAGAAGAGCACTTGGGAAGAACAAACAATCTGCGGTGTCACAGCGTGAGGTACAAGATATGAAATTTCTGGCAGGATTCTCAAGTAGTACAATTTCCTTTATAAAATGCAACCATTTGGGTTAACTTACAAATTAACTCTTTGCTTCACAACAGCGGACAAGAAGAAGTGATTATTTGATTTATATAGACCCATCCTTGGCATACAACAGTCATGCCTTTGTTTTTGTTTTTTGTTTTTAGTGTCATCAAATTTTTCACAAACCAGTGTGCAAATTTTAATGTAACTTTCATAAAGTTATCATTGGATGTTTATCTACAATTTACAGCACATTTAATGTACTTAAATGTGTGATAAATTTATTTCATAATAGCTGCCCCAGCAAACTGACCTTAAATAAACACAAAAATGGCTAGGACTTATTTTTCTTCAGATTTTAACCTACAACTAACATCAAACAAATTGGATATGCTCTGTGTAAAAAAAAAAATGGACTCAGCTTTTTGTCTGTTAGCAAAATATCTTGTGAACCATCAGGTGGATTTTTAAAATGTTTTCAAGAAACAACCATTGGAATTACACCTACAGCTGAAATGCATTTGAAGTTAACCCAATTTAGACGGCCACCATGGTCAGCTTAACTTAGAAAACACAAATATTGCTATAATTTAGTAAAATATAGTGATATAGCACTAAACTTTGGTATAGTTGTGACTCAGAACTATTTAGAACACATTATGCAAGATTTTTGCTAAAAACTGTAGCAAAAACTCCTAAAGTCAACCATGTTTATTTGGCAGCAAATTATCTTAAGAAACTGTGAATTAGCTTGATTGAAACATTCAAATATATGTAACTTAAAGTGCATCTATAGCTGAATAACTATGGAATCAAGCATTTTCAACCTAGCCACTCATGAACACCATCTAACATAAAATTGGCTAAAGCTCGGTGGTAGTGTCTGGGAATAATAAGCATGAAATCCCTGAATATTGCACAAGTAAGCACATAGCTTTATCTTTAATAATATTAACTAAAACATCTAAAACGGCATAACTTCTCAACATAAAATAATCTTAATGCAACTACAGTATAGGCCTTTAACTTAATAAATAAGAGTGAAAAACAGCATGAAAAAGTAATCTATAATTTTTTTCATTTCAAAACAGGAAGACAAAATGTTAACTTGTGATTTTTATGCCTGCAAAGCCACAGTCTTTCAAGGAACCTTGACCGTAGGAAAAGGCCTTTTTCTGAGGCACAAGGTCTGTGTGAGCTGAGGTTCTGTGTTGTGTAGAAAAGCAACAAGAGAGGGAATGCTTCAGCTTTCTCTTCTAACAGAAGTCATATATGAAAGGACTTTTGCAACAAGGCTGCAATCATGTTTTTTCTGAAAAGACTGTCTCCCCTTTGGCCTAACGTTTCTCTCATAGACAAGAAAAAGAAGGAAAAAAGGGGCACGTAAGAAATAGCACATTGACAACCGTCTCACTCTTTTTTCTGCAATTCCTTTCTCTTTCCCAACATAGCACCTCTAGTCTGTGTCCTATTTCTTGAGGTTGTGTCGATGTTTATCAGTTTATACCTCCATCTGGAGCATTTGAGAAATACAGTAATTAGCAACTAATGCCAGATTATTGTTTCCCACGCTGAACACTTTAACTCTCAACATTGTTCAGCTGTACCATGTAAAATTGGTTCGAGGTCAGTAAGCACAACCAGAATACATAAGGCACACCGGATTATAAGGCTCACTGTCAATTTTAAAGAAAATTAAAGGATTTTAAGAGTGCCTTATACAGTAGTCCAAAAAATACATAATTTATGGACCAGTTTTCAAGGTTGCTACAGTGGTTACTGGTTACACACCTATTTTCAATACCATGAACCAATTCAGACTGTTCCAAATATCGCTCATGACCGAAAATACTTTATCAGAACCTTAAAGATGAAAATGTGAAGAACAAAAACGTTTTTCTTGCTTCTTTGTAAATGTGAACGAAAAAAAAATAGTTTTGCTTGTGCGTCACATCATTGGCTTGAAACGTAAAATCAACTGGGTAAAAATCAAGTTTAAAAGAAATAATGCAAAGGAATAGATTATTCATCAGGAAGTGCAACTAAACAGTCAAAGCACATAATACATTTGAGAAACTTGAATATTTTTACTCTTCAGTACTTTATACAGTAATCAAACATTATTTTAGGTTGCGGTGCAGAAAAGTCAACTTGTCCAGACCAAATCCAGCTGCATTCTGTTACGGTTGCGGGTGTACCCAGAATGAAGAAACCAGAACTCAAGAGAATAATTTACAGTGTTTATTTACAGTCAGTGAATAAAAAAATGACATCCATGAGAGGGGCAGGAACACCTGAGGAGAGGAGGGGATGTTTAATGGACTGTTGTTGAATGAATAGTTGTTGTACTGAAGTAATCCTTACGATGAGAAGTAGTAAACAGAGTGCTGAGGTGGTGATCCAATTCTCCAGTAATACGAGGTAGAACCAAGCACTAGAAGTGGCAAGTGGTGGAAGGCAGGCAGGCAGCAGCTTATTGAGAGGCAGGAGGAGTTGAAGCTCATGTGGAACTCAGGCAGGGCAGGAACACAGTGAATCCAAGAACTCGTTAGTAGGCAATGTCCCAGCGCCTGTAGAGTGGTTCCTGGGTCTTCTTATACTCCTCCTGGGTGTTGGTTGATTAGAAGCAGCTGCTGCCAATTAGGAGTGTGGAGGAGAGAGGGAGGCAGGGTGTAGAGCAGAACTCCTACACATTCAGTTAATAGCCTATATGCCACGGGCTTCCGTTCCAGCACCTCCGCAGTCATTACACAGACGGCGCACTTCCGGTTAGCGGGAAAGACACGAACATAAATGACTAAATACAATTAATAAAACATCAGCATACACACCAATAACAACTCTATACACATATAAAACCATATAAAATTATGGCGACGTTCCCCCTACGGATAGCCGCGATATATGTTCGCCGAAACCCCCCCCCCTTCCTGTTTCGGCTCGTTGTCATGGTAGGCTACTAGGAGCTAACGCTGACAACAGCGGAGGTGGATGGGAACCGGAAGTGGCGGGTAGGTGTTGCATTTTGCCGGAAGTACGTCACGNGCTGTCAATTAGGAGTGTGGAGGAGAGAGGGAGGCAAGGTGTAGAGCAGAACTCCTACACATTCAGTTAATTTACAACCCCTTAACAGCCCCCCACCCCCACCCCCAAAATGTCTGAAAAGGCATGTGCAGCGTAGGAGTAGTTTCGATCCGTCAGGTAGGTCAGGTTTCTCTTAACTTGACTGCATACCTGTGTGGAATTGTGTATGTGTGTGTGTGTGTGTGTGTGTGTGTGCGCGTGTGGTGTGTTTGTGTGTGGGTGTGTGTGCACATGTGCATATGTATGCTTGTATTGACATATGCAAAAGATGAAATTCAATCATTCTTGATGAGCTCTGGAAACTGATCATAAGCTGGTCGTCATTCTGATGGAGCCAGAAATTTACCGGTGGGCCTGACTGAAAGTGGGTGGGTCACAAAGCTAAACATAAAACATGTCAAACTGAAGGATATGTTTGGAACATAATTGACAAAATCTTTCAGAAAATTATGAATAGAGTTTTTTTATAATGTCTTTTTTTATATATATGTATAAATCTCAGCAGTATTTCTCTAAGCAATTTTCTGAACGTTACTTAAAAGTTGAACTGTATTCTGAATTTACCACCCCAGTTTATCGGGGTTTTAGGATGGTCCGGACCCAGAATGCAGACTGGACATGAGGACATTTGAAAGCAAACTTATTTAACTAATACAAGAAAAATCCTGGCATAGCAGCAAACTTACAGTAAAACAAGAGGGTACCATCACAAGGGAGCTGGGCAGGAAAACTGCAACTAACACAGAAATACCAATAAAAAAAACTTAACAATAAAGTACAAAATATTACAAACAAAACCAGAAAGTTAATTCTCAATAGTCCAGGTATCAAATCCGCTCATTCTCAATCAGTTCATCTGGACAGTTTCTTTTTAGTAGAAACGTTTCACCCTCACTCCAGAGGGCTTCGTCAGTCAGAGCAGTCCAAAGCAAACTGAAGCTACCCCACCAAGTAAACAACTTAAGTGGACCAACCAGTTTGCTGTAGCCAAGATGGTTTCTGGGGTTGGTCCACTTAAGTTGTTTACTTGGTGGGGTAGCTTCAGTTTGCTTTGGACTGCTCTGACTGACGAAGCCCTCTGGAGTGAGGGTGAAACGTTTCTACTAAAAAGAAATTGTCCAGATGAACTGATTGAGAATGAGCGGATTTGATACCTGGACTATTGAGAATGAACTTTCTGGTCTTGAACCACTTTGGACATGTCTGCCTGCCTGGGAGGAGTCGACGAGGGACAAGCCCCCAGAAACCATCTTGGCTACAGCAAACTGGTTGGTCCACTTAAGTTGTTTACTTGGTGGGGTAGCTTCAGTTTGCTTTGGACTGCTCTGACTGACGAAGCCCTCTGGAGTGAGGGTGAAACGTTTCTACTAAAAAGAAACTGTCCAGATGAACTGATTGAGAATGAGCGGATTACAAACAAAACTAACAAAAAGCACAAATCATGGCAGTACCCCCTTTTCAAGTGGCATCACCAAACATCTAAAAAAAAACTTGCTTGACTTGGGAGAGATGAGAGGATAAAAGATAGAATGGAGGGGAAGCACCGAAGAACACAAAAAGCAAATTAAAAAACATCAATGTACAAAGTAACTAAAACTAAATTTTCTGAATTTAAATGAAAATAAAACGGAAGTCATCAGCTTTGGTAAATGTAACACCCTTGACACTCTTGGCTTCACATAGCCACTCCAATGTCAGGAATCTGAAAGTTATGCACCATAACTCATGTTCCCTGAAGGAAGGGAACAAGGTGCAACATACTTGCTATGGGAATTGCGCCCCCGCGCGATTACCTAAAGGAATATATTCACACCTTTACGGCCAGGGGTTTCACCGCCGCGCCAGAGGCCCCGCCCTCTGGGTACTTAAGCGGCTTGCACCCCTCCATCTTTCTCCAAAATTGCACTTCACAGAGCTTTCAGCATTGAGAAGGGCCAGATATGTTGCACCTCGTTCCCTTCCTTCAGGGAACATGAGTTATGGTGCATAACTTTCAGTTCCCTTTCAGTTGGTCTCTCGGTGCAACATACTTGCTATGGGAATGTAATCCATTCACGCCCTTGAAATGCTCAGCAAAGTACAAGTGAGAACCTCCGTCCTAAAGGACAGGCATCTCCCAGCTACTTTCTGCAGGGAATGCAGAAAGCACATGCTAAGAGGAAAAAATGCCAAATGCAAGAAACACCAACGTGATGTTTCCACTAGGCATATATATACATACACCAACTAGAGACAGCTTAAGCGTGCTCCATCAGTGTGAAAACTTATCATCTCCTTTTCCCAATGGAACATCCTGAGAAACAGGAGGAAAAAATGGACCCACCATGTCACAAGAAATTGGGTGACAGATGTAGAGGTAGAAAAACCCAAGCCAAGCACAGGGTAACCTCTCAGGTCCTTGTTAACTTTGTTCTTTGTTTTGGGACAAAGCAACCAAAGCCTTAGGCTCTCAGCCAGATCCCTTCAGAGGCCAGGCTGAAAGTTGCCATAACTCTGGACGTGGGTGTAGAAGCTGCCCATGCGCCTGAGTCAATAGGTCTCTGTGAGAAGGACATTGCAATGGTATCCCAGACAGCATTGAAATCAGCTCCAGGAACCATGTCTTCTGTGGCCACCTTGGGGCTATGAGAATCAAGGAGAGAGATCCCTGACGTACCCGTTCCAATGTCACCCCGATCAGAGGGACAGGTGGAAAGGCATAGTAGAGCACCCCCGCAGGCCAATCATGTGCCAGAGCATCCATACCCAATGGAGCGTCTGCTTCCCTCAAGGAAAAGTAGAGGTCACAGTGTGAGCTAGCCCTGCAGGCAAACAGGTCCACAAAAGTTTTCCCAAATCGTGACCAGACCTGTTCCACAATCTGTGGATTCAGGCTCCATTCTGACGCCAAAAGAGGCCCTCTTGAAAGGGCGTCCGCCCCATAATTTAGTTCACTGGGGACATGAGTTGCCCTAAGTGACAAGATTCTTGGAGCACACCATGTGAGCATCCTCTGTGCCAGTCCTAGGAGGGCCTGGGACCTTGTTCCTCCCTCTCTGTTGATGAAGGACACTGTGGTCCTGTTCTCTGATTTCACCAGGATGTGTTGTCCAGCAATCAGACCTTTACTGAAGAAATATTTTAGTGACAGAAATACAGCCAACAACTCCAGAAAGTTGATATGTAATCTTGCTTCCTGTTCATTCCAAAGGCAGCGGGCGTTCTGGTTTCTACAGATCACCCCCCATCCAGTTTTTGAGGCATCCGTCGTGATGACCACATGAGATGACACCCTTCCCAATGAGACCCCTTCCGTGAAAACTGACAAGTCCCTCTAGGGTTCCAGGGCCTCCAGGCACTCTGGGTCTATCCTAACCTTCTCTGCCTGATTAGGCAGGCCGGGTTGTTTTTGTTGATTCAGCCATACTTGTATGGGCCACATTTTCAGTAATGCGTGTGGCACACAGGGAATTGCTGCCACCAAGAGGCCTAAGAGGCATTGGCAGGTTTTCATAGGGACCCGTTGGTCCAGTTTAAACCTTTCCAGGCAACGGTGAATGGAGGAAACTCGTTCTTTCGAGAGCCATGCTCTGTACTGGACGGTGTCGATGTGTACTCCCAAAAATACGGTAACACGTGATGGAGTCAAATCGCTTTTTTGCAGGTTTATGACAAAACCAAGAGACTCCAGGTGAAAAATCACCCTATAGGAGTGTGACTGGGCCTGCTTTCTGCTTTCAGCCAGAATCAGCAGGTCATCAAGGTAATTCATGACCCTAAGTCCTTGATTCCTAAGAGGGGTCAGGGTTGCATCCAGACATTTGGTAAATGTACGCGGAGCAGTCTTTAAACCAAAGGGTAAGGCTTTGAATTCATAAGCATTCCCTCGAAGGCAAAGCGGAGAAACTTCCTGTGTTTCCTCCATACACCTATATGGAAATAGGCATCTTTTAAATCCATTGTACACGCGTAGTCTCCAGGTCTCACAGACTGGAGGACTTGCCGTAGTGTAAGCATCTTGAACTTAAATATTTTAATCCTCTTGTTGAGAGTCCTGAGATCCAGAATCGGTCTCAGGGAATGATCATTTTGGGCACCAGGAAGTATTTACTGTAGTTGCCAGAGCGTAGCTTGCATC
The DNA here is from genome assembly GCA_038048925.1 of Garcialebias charrua. Taxonomy (NCBI): domain Eukaryota; kingdom Metazoa; phylum Chordata; class Actinopteri; order Cyprinodontiformes; family Rivulidae; genus Garcialebias; species Garcialebias charrua. The sequence continues at coordinate 38,341 of JBBPBX010024544.1, forward strand.
CTGAGACCAGGCTAATCATTCCCTTTTGCAGCATTGTTGAGACTTCCTCCCTCAGTACGTGTGCACGTTTAGGGTTAATTTTAGATTGCTGCACCCCTGTGAAGTGGGGCGGTTTCTTTGAGAACTGCAACTTGAGCCCATGACGTATCGTTGTCATGACCCAATTATTTGGTAAACACGCCTTCCAGGCCTGCGCATGCGCACTGAGCCTGGAGGGCATGTTGAATTGACCTTTCGCAAAACCCCGCCCCCAACCGGCCATTGTCCAATCACACGTCACTAGCATCTCCGGCTATGTAAGCTAGGTCCGACATTCTACAAGATGGTGAAGCGATGCGCCTATGGATTGTGTAAATCAGACAGCAGGTATCCCAAGAGTTTGTCTGGTGGAGTCTTGTTTTTTCCCTTCCCAAAGCCGAAAACACAACTGGAACGGTGTCAACAATGGATAAAACAGTGTGGAAGGCCTCACTCCCAGCTTAATGTCTCGAAGATAAACAAGCATTCGTATGTATGCTCAAAGGTAAGACAAACATTCATTGTGACTGTCCTGCTCTAGAAGTAATAATTATAATTTCAAGAAAGGTTATTATTAATATTCATTGTTGTGTATTATTTTGGATATAATTTTTAGAAGATTACCCTCTTACGTTTAGTAAGCTCATTAGCATTAGCTAACTTTAGCGAATGTTTACATTAGTTCACTGTCGGGTCTCGATGCTGTGAACCCTATACGATATCATGTTTAGTCAGTTTCACTACATAAACTTGACTAGCTAATTAACATTTTCTCTTTTAACAAGCATCTTGAATCGTTTTTTTTTATATCTGTCATTTAGCATTTTGTAAATGGAAAGCCCACCCCTGAGTATCCCAACCCAGTAGTTGCATTACAAGTGCAGAACCAGACCAGGGAGCAACTTGGAGGCTGTCGAAAGCCACCCAAACATCGGTATGCCTTCATGCTAGTTATATTATATTTAAAATACACTAGCTACATAACTATGGCTAGTTGCACTTAATGTTACACCACTTTAAAGAGCAGCAGGTAAATAGACAATTAAAAAATACAGTAGTAAATGGGAATTGAATACTTGTATATTGCACTTAAGTCACTGTAAATAAGAACATGTTTACCAACTTGCAGGTTTAATCAATAACAATCATGTACAAAATGTGTATACAGATGCAGTTTCATTGAGCCGAATGCTTCCAGCTCCACATCTTGTGCTGATGATGATGAAGAAGA
>JBBPBX010024545.1:2525-39588 GCA_038048925.1 Garcialebias charrua
TATACTGTATATAGTATATACAGTATATATACTGTATATAGTATATGGGTATATATATATGGGTGTGCGTATAAAAGAAACTGTCCAGAGATGATTTGACTGAGAATTATTGGATGTGTTAAGATGATTTAGAAATTAACTCATCAGCCACTTCAATTTAATTTTAGTTTGAGCCTCTTACCATGGTTTAATATGAGTTGAGCAGCTGGAGAATCTGAGCTCTCTATGAAAGCTTGTAAGGCATCAGAACATTGGCTTTCCTTGCCAGAGACAATAGCGATAAGCATGTTAACTTGGTCATGCAATTGGCCAGCTTCCATGATGTCAGTCTCCTCAGCCAAAGTCAGGACGCCCAACTTTCTGAGGTGATGCAATATTTCCAACAAAAAGGGAGATGAAATAAATCTCCGTAGCTGGTCTTGGCACTTCTGGATCCACCGAAGATCTAAAGTGAAACAAAACTCTGATAAAACCACTCAATAAGACCAGTTGGATTATGCCAAAAAGAGGCAAAACACTACCTTTCAATATTTAGTAGAAAGACCTTAGACTGTTATAGAGCAACAATTCTTCAACTCCAATTAAAAAAAAAAGCTTTTTACTAAGACATAACTGAACCACACTGTAGATGCATTTCTTTTTCAACTTTGGCAACTTTTTTTTTAGTATTTTAGTAGTATTTATTTAGTATGTTTTAGTATTTTTGATGCATGCTTTGGTTTTTTTTTTTTTGGCAAGTCGAGACAGTTCTTCTCGTCCTAAGCATTTCATTGCATTGTTGTCCTTGTGTTGATTTTGCATATGACAAATAAACCAAACCTGAAACTGAATCTTGTAAGCAGTTGTTGTGTTTAAAATTAATGTTTATGTAATTATTTTCTGATTACATATCCAATATAAGTTGTTTTTTTTTCATTCAAGGCTGTCATATTTGTTCATAACTTTATTATTAGTAAGCCTGAGCATTACCGGATCCAAGCAAACAGTTACTAGAACGCACCCTGTCAAAATAAGAGAGTTCCCGGATCCTGTTCTGACAGGATCCGACTCAAATTAAGCCCTGAAAAGAGCTATTGCGCCTGGAATAATAAAAGTTCATTGTCTTACCTGAGAGACTTCCACCTTCTGTTCTGCCCTCCAAAATGAAGTTCAAAATGATCAACTAATAATACCTTTAGAATAAAATCGGAATGAGCAAATTGCACCCCCTTCAAATCAGATTCAGCAGGGTTCAGGACAGGATCCCTCCCCTCATCTTTAGATCAGAATCAAAATAAAATAAATAAGCCATCATCTGATAATACCTCCTGCAAGGACCGTCCCAGATCTTGCAGAATTTCATACAAATGCAATGAGTGTTCTTACAGAACTGGCAAACAGAACGAGCTCTATGGCTGCAAGAAATGACGTTCAGTTCACTTTGAGATTTTTATTAATGAAAAGTGCATTATAAATTGAATTCATTATTATTATTATTATAGTTACAACTTTCTGGACCAAACATGTCACATCATGTCACATTTACTGATGACGAAAATGTATTGTCCCACATTTTGAAGAATTTTTAGATTAATTCATTCATTCCGTTGGCCAAACAGCTGCAGGCGACAGTTTAGAAATTTTTGATCAAATTATTTGAAACCAACAGTAGTAGAGCTGAAAAGTCCCTTAATGCTGAATTGATTTGAACCAGAATCAACTTTATTGTCATTGCACAGTTACAGTAAGTAGTAGTAGTGGTAGTAGTCTGAAGGGTAGACGGAAGTGTACCGGGCATGCTGCTTCCATGAAGCGCTGCCTTAATTCTTAGATAAGAAGAGGGAAATAACACGTGAGGAGAGAGGGTATAAAAAAACTGTGTCCTTGTCACAGGGCACAATGTACGGTAGCAAAGAATCTACCTCAGAAAAAGCAGAGAGACATAATACATTTTGCAGAGGGGAGGACAAGTCGGTGAGAATGTCCACGAACACTTCCAGATAGTTTCAATAGTCCTGATAAAAAGATGTTACAGTGTCTCTCAGTCAATCCACTCTGATAAGGGTCCACAGATGTCCTCGGGGGCTGGGGGGTTAGCAGAGCAGAGCGTCTTAATTTATGTATCCACCAGGAGCTTTCTGAGTTAAGTTGGCCTAGCCAAGGCCAGCGGGGAGGCCAGATTCAGATAAACAACAATTGTTTTGTGCAGGCCGACTCTACTGCGTGTCTGCCTTCAGTTCTGATGCTACACTCAATGGTGAATCCAAACAGCCAGAATTTGTGGACATTCCGCCGGTCCGTGCTTGTTAGCTTTCTCCAAGGTCAAGTCCTTCCTGCTGGCAAGTCCTAGGAGCTGCAAATGGCCCATGGTTCTCAGAAATTGTGTCCAGCTTACGGTTCAGCTTGCAAAGCATATGAATCTGAGAGCTCAAAGCACGGAGTAATCCTTCACATAAGGCAGGTAGCTTGACCACTGCCGAAGCTGCTGCAGATGTCTTCCTAATTAGTTGATATCCAAGGTACTGGATTAGCAAGGTTAGCACTTTGAGATTTTCATTAATGAAAAGTGCGTTATAAATTAAATTCATTATTATTATTATTATTATTATTAGGTATCTGTCCATTTCAAAAAGCAAAAACTCAATTACCATACATCCAATTAGGTACGCATCTTCTACATCCTCAACGGACAATACATTCAGGCACATCATCTTCCAGATGCCCCAGGAGTCCATGACATATCCAGCTGCATGTGTCCCTTCAGGACATGAGGGTTCTCCTGCACCCTGTCTCCTCATCGAGAACATTTTATCAGCTGACCAGATCCATAATAATTTATGATTCAAAATATGTGTAAAGAGAGGCTCTGTTACACAGGACGAAGAGCAAAAGCAAGAGGAGACCAGGATAGGGAAGAAGAGCAGCCGTCTGTCGAGGGCAAGTCACAAGAAAGAGTCTTCTGTATCTCATGGTCAACAGAGATGACCAACTTTGTTTTTGCTATCTTCTTAGCTCATGGTTCTAATCCCACTTTTACAGATGCCAGGCCTTACAAACTGGGGGAGACTGGCATCTTCTGGTGGGCCTCACAGATCTAACCTGCAATCTTCAACGGTGTCTATAAATTTGATCAAGCTGGCTTTCTTAGAAGTTAAAAGCCATTTAAACACTTGCTTGAAATGCTTTTCTGCTGTAAAAATTGTATAAATATAAATGAATAAAGTGAAAAAGAACACACAATGACATTCTTACTGTTTAGTTCTACTTGTGAAGAGGAGCAGGATGTGGACTGCAGGTCCACGTAGCAGTCGTCCTGCCATGTGATGCGCATGCTTCGGTCCATGATAGAGTCATAACGCTCCTTCCTGTCCATGAGAAAATGAGAACGCTCAGTGTCTTTAACCCTCAGTGCTCCTGTTTGTCTGAAACACACACCAACAATATTTGAAGATTGTGAAACAAGAATAAGCTGTGATGGGAGCGATGAAGCAAGGGTGACGAAATAAACCGAGGTCATGGTTTTCACCAGCACTTTTAAACAGTTTAAAAGATAAATTAATCTGCTGTATAACTGGATGTGTGTGTGTGTGTGTGTGTGTCCTTTGTTTCAGTGCTTACTGAAAAGCAGCAACATTTCAAAACAAGACTGCAACACACAGAACAAACTGTTTGGAAGTATTTTAAAATCTATTCTGAACACCTGTAATCTGGATTAATGTATAGATGGCACGTCTCTGCACCAACATGAGAATCAGTATTCATCTATGAGACAGGACAACAACAACAACCTGCTGCTTTGCCCAGTTTTAGCCATCTGATACAGTGGAGACATTCAAAATGTCTTTGAAGGTGTCTTTTTGCAATAATTGCAGACAAATCCAAATGAATAAAGTGAATTACTGAGCTGAAACATCTTTGCTGTAATGATGGATGATGATGTCATGTATGTATGTATAAGTATGTCCTTTATGTCAATGCCTGCTGACAAATGTTGCAAACTAATTTCCCTACGGGGACAAATAAATCTATATCTATCTAAATCCATCCATAATCTTTACCCGCTTCTTCCTTTCTGGGTCATCATAGGGGTCACTGGTGCACACATTCAGCAGTCATTGTGAGACATGCGCGGGACACCCTGGACAGGTCTGCAGTCCATCACAGGGACATATAGAGACAAATGAGACAACCATTCACGCTCTCACTCACACCGAGGGACAATTTAGAGTTACCCATCAGCCTAACATGCATGTTTTTGGTCTGGGAGGAAACTGGAGTACCCAGAGAAAACCCATGCATGCACGGAGAGAACATGCAAACTCCACCCAGAAAGACCCCCAGCCATAATTTGATCTAGCAGCATTGTTGTTGAGAGGCAAAAGCTCTACCAACTGAGTCACTGTGCCGCCCTGCAGGCAAATTCATTTTAGTAAATAACACTTTTTAAGTTACCGGTAATCATTTGATCTGAAAAAACATTGAAAGAAAATGATAAAGTTTGAAGGATTCATTCTTTCTTTCTTGTTGGACACATTGCATTTGCTACTGAATATGTCATTCTCATGGATAAAAATATTTCTCAACATCCTCAATTTATTTCATTTTTTTTTGTTTTGCAAATGCATTAGAGGCTCTTAAAAGTTGACAAATAGGTCTAAAAATTATGTAAATGCACCTTCAAATAAACATGTCATATTATACAATGTACAGTATCTTTTGTTTGAAACTGAACCAAAATTCAAGAAAAGTGTCTGAAAGAAATAAGGATAACTCTCCTTTTCCAGAGCCACTTTTAGCAGCAGTATCATGAATATTTAAAAACAGCATTTCATTAATTTAGGACCATTTTCATTACCAATGTATAACCTAGTATACTAGGTGGAACAGTGAATCTACAAAGGACAGACGTCACAAAGGTGCAGGACTTCAAGTACTTTGGGTTCACTGTCCAGGAAAATTAGGAATGTGGTAAAGAGGTGAAAAAGAGAGTCCAGGCAGGATGGAGTGGATGGAGAAAAGTTTCAGGAGTGATTTGTGACAAAAAGGTGTCAGCAAAGGTCAAAGGAAGAGTTTACAAGACAGTGGTGAGACCAGCTATGTTGTATGGTCTGGAGACAGGGACATTGACATAAAGACAGGAGAAAGAACTGGACATAGAAATGAAGATGTTGAGATTCTCCTTAGGAGTGACAATGGTTAATATTAAGCATGAGATCATCAGAGGTACAGCACAGGTTGAACAACTGGGAGATAAAGTTAGGGAGGCCAGACTGAGATGGTTTGGACATGTCCAGAGGAGGGACAGTGGGTATATTGGTAGAAGGATGTTAGAAATGCAGCTGCCAGGAAAAAGACAAAGAGGAGATACAGTATATGGATGCAGTTAGAGAGGACATGGAGGTAGAGTGAGGACAGAGGATGCAGAGGAAAGAGATGGAGGAGCATGACTCGCTGTGGTGGTGACCCCTGAAAAAGGAAAAGTTGTAAAAGGAGGAAGAAGAAACATTATTGTGTATGTTAAGCTTCAGAGGGGGCTTCACATTGCAGTCAGGAGTAACTTTGTTCTACAGGAGTTCATGGTCCACTCATTGACTAAGATTTATGGGTTTTGTGTCTGCAAAACAAACGTAAAGCGTTGATCCTTATTCACCCTCACGCTGACAGCTTCAAACGGCGGTGTATTTCTAGTTGATGTTTTCTTAGTTAATCCTAGATGTTATTACTGTTTTTCTTCTTGCATTTGTTGTTGGATGTAACTGGGACCCTGTGTACATAATCTCGTTTTCATCACATGTACCACATGCGGGGCAAATGACAATAAAGACTCTCTGACTCTGACTCTGTTTTATACTTTTTGTTTTCCAAACATGGTGGTGGTCTTAATTATGGACAAATTCCTTTTGGCTTCATCTGCCTTTATGATTTAGGCAGTGGTGGGATATAACTAAGTACAAGTGCTTTGTTACTGTACTTAAGTACATTTTTCATGTACAGTATCTGTACTTTACTTAAGTAGAGTTAACCGTGGGTACATTTTACTTTTACTCCACTACATTTTACATGAAGTATCTGTACTTCGTACGATACATTTCTACAATGCGTTGAGTTACACGTTACATTCACGTTGCATTTTTTTTATTTGTTCGTTAGTTTTAAAGTAACCAATGGTGAGAGGGGAGTTGGTCCATTGAATCACTGCAAAGTGGACAGGTAACATTAGACCTGCCTTCAAGAAGAGCTGGACCAATGATGTATGTTCTAGTACACATATGTCAACGTGCCGGCCCGCGGGCCAGATCCGGCCCGCGAAATCATTATTTATGGCCCCCTGGATGATATTTTTTTTGTGATGGCCTCCCTTCTCCCCTTACAGCCATCCTCTCCACATCATTATTATGAAATATTTATTCTAGTATATCTAGTGGAGTTTTTTTTTCATTATTATTTATTTATAATATATTTGTTATCCACCTTATTCCTACGCCCCATGATGCTTTGCGCGAATTATGTGAACGACTTCCGCCGAAAGTCAGAACCGGCACTTTTGTTACACGCTAGCAACGCGCTAACCGGTTTTCGTCAGAGGTTTTAGGTCATAAAATATGTGGGAACATAAACTATCACAACTCAAATGTAGAGATATTGTTTTACCGCTACCTACAGCTGTTGAGGGGTGGGAGGACGACTTGAAGAAGTGGCCGAAAATAACGTAGACTAGCATGTTTAGCTACTAGCATACTTAGCTACTTTGACAGTTGCTTCAGATGGCGAAGTGATGAGCAATCTGAAAAGCTCTGAAGCTTATTAGTATCTTCACATTAACAAGGTTGGTCCTGTTATGTTAAGAGAGCTGGGACACTTTATTTAAACAAACATAAAGCCCAGTCTAAGCATTAAAACTACACATCTCCAGGTCCAGCTAACAATGATGTTGCTTTGGACTTTTGAGCTGCAAGATGTTTATCTGGACACCAACTGAGCACCTGGAGCTTGACATTTCTTTTGACAAATACTTTACTGATTCACAAATGAAGCACCTTGAGAACTTTTAATAAAATACAGTAAATGAAAACAAATAATGAAATAGACAGGAAACGATCTTTAAAAACTTGATAATGACAAAAGTGACATTTAGGAGGTTAACAGTCAACTATTGTACATAACAAATGAATCATTTTAGCAAATACTTTTATAATGTAATAGTTAACATATCCTTTAAAAAAACATGTTAAGAGTTGTGTTACGTTTACAGTAAGTACACCAGTACTGTACATGTTTGAGAAAAATGTTTACATTTAATGTCTTCTCACTTCTCACTTGAAATAAGCTGGCATCCTTTGCGTGTGAATGCTGGAACGATTACATTGACACCATAGCTCTTGCAGCAGGTCCCTCACTGTGAAACCACGATCACCCATCACCTCATCTCCAGCACGCAGATAGTCCAGAAACCCAGAGTTCTGTGTTATATACCTGTCACTGCATTTACCACCATAAGCATCTGAAATAAACATGATTATTCCAGAGGGAGAAACAGCCAATAAATATTTCACAGTGTTATTTGCATGTATGATTCACTTCTGGAGTCCAAGTTTTTAGCTTTCTGCAAAACATGTTGCTTTAATTGTTTCACGGGGCAACCATAGAATAAGATTGTTGGTTTGTTCTGACATTATGTCAATCCACATTCCAACAGTCATGCTGCATGTGACTGGTGGTGTTGAGCAGCTCCACACTCTCATCAAGCCCATCTGAAAGTAAAAGTACATTATACAAACATTAGGGTTCATTTATGAACACACACACACACACACACCTATATTATATACAGTATATATATATATATATATATATATATATATAAACACACACCTATATATATATATATATACATATATATATATATATATATATATATATAAACACACACCTATATTATATATATATATATATAGATAGATATGTATAAATAAACGCACACACAGCATACATATAGGTGCGTGTGTTTATTTGCCAGTTATGAACGAAAATATTAGTATAATTTAATTACTGACTACATAAAATCATAACACTAAAAGCTGTCTCTTAAATCATACCTGGTGTTCTCGATCCTCTGGAGGATACGGTGACTTTTTTCAGGTGGTTTCTCGTAGCCCAGCCACAAAGAAGGATGCGGGTTTTTCTTATCGGAGCCTGTTCAACACACACTAGTTGCAGCCACAAATTCAGCTTCGTCTGATTATTCATACAGCCACGAACAGCGCAACAGGTACCAGAGCTCCACAAGACATCTTCGTGACAATATTAGCTCAAAATAACAGAAAACAGAACTTTAACAGAACTTCTACGATGCGCGCAGATTAGCAAGCAAACAACGAGGAGCCAATGCAAAAATTCTACTTCCGGGGTCAAACGGAAGTACGGCACATTATCGATTCTACAGTGACACCCTCAGGAATAAGGTGGATAAACAGCTACATTATAAAACAATGTAAAATACTAAAAGCAGGAACATGTCTGTGTTGATTTATGCCAAGAACTTAGCAGATGTAAAGCTATTTAATATTTAATTTAATTCATTTATTCATTCATTTTAAAGAGATGAAATAAAACAAATTAATCAAAAAGAAAACAATGAATGAAAAGAGTGCAGAAAGAAGAAGAAAAACTATATTGCCCCCTTGTAATACACATTGAACCAGTCTGGCCCTTAGCTTGTAGCAAATTTGTTTTTTGGCCCTCTGTGTATTTGACTTTGACACCCCTGTTCTAGTATATACGTCATTGAGCTGGGAGCACCCACAGCATCACTAACACACACAAAATGGATTAATCCGTGAGAGTCAGTACCGGTAGTCAGAAGATACACAACACCCATGACCTTATTGAAAGACTATTGAAAGATTATTGAAAGCCTGTTCAGTACACTGTAATAATTCTCATGTCTGTTAAACTTGCAAATGAAAGTTCACCTGCTGCCTTAAGAATGCATGTTAACTCAACTAGCATTTTTTTTTATTTCAACTCAGAAATTAAAGTCTTAAAAGTTGATAGTACTATATTGTTGTAGTCGTCTTAACATAGGGTTTTAAGTTGTTAAAGTTGATTTAACTTTTTAACCTTAGCTGTCTTAACTTGTTACTTTAAGTTAAATAAAACAATCTTTACACATCATCAGAAGAAGAAAATTGTTAATCGCTTGTTGTTTCAACTTAATACTCCAAGTTAAAACAATAAAATATTCATCATCCTCAATATAATGCACTTTCCTTAGTTAGTTGAACAAACATATATTTGTTCATTATTGTAACTCACTATTTTGAGTTTAAATAACTTAATATGCAATATAAAACTTTCCATCTCAAGTTTAGATAATTTAAATCCTAAATTTGTTTCAACTAATGTGATTATGACAGAACACACCAAATGCTAGCATTTATCAAAATTGCATTTATTACTTAAAACAGTTTTATAAACATTAACAACATACATCAACTTTCACATTCAAATAACAGTAGCCCAGTAAAATGGCAAAGTCAGTAGGCACATCTGATATGTGAGATGATTTTCTCTAAACTACCATTTTAAAGACTTTCAAAGTGAACACATCCTGAATGAAATGAGTGTGTGTCAATGATTAAGAAGTCAAAACGTCCCTAAACTTTAACATCATATTTTAACAAACTGTGACCAAGTTTCAAATAACACATCAGCCCAGTAAAATGCCAAAGCTACCACTTAAAGGTTCAGTATGTAATTTCTGGAACACGCTGGAACTTGGGAAAATTTTTAACAGAGACACGTTTCTGGTCCCTCCCCCTCAGAGCCATATATGGCTCTGTTACACCTTGCTCTGCTGAAATTCAAATTCAAGCTCTGTTTTTATTGGCTGGTTAACGGTGGGTCACTGTGGCTTTTTAGAAATGCTTTTAGAGAAGCAAGGGGACAATAGTTTTTTTCAGAGATTACTTTGTCTAAAATCAGTATGTCAGGAGGTAGTGACAGAGTGAAGAAATATGTTAAAAATATATTGTTAGAAAAGTTACATACAGCTCCTTTCATCTAAACTACGGTACCACCTTAAAGACCCACTGACATGATTTTTAAACTTTTCATAAATGGCTCAACATAAATATCTTGTATCATTCAACTATGTTTGTTTTTGCAAACAAACTTATAAATACAGGTAGTCCCCAACTTACGAGCGAGTTCCGTATCTACGGGCCGCTCGTATGTCGAAAATTCGTAAGTAGGATCACCAAAAAAAGGTTTTTTTTGTGTGTAAATGAATAAATGTACAGTACTGTCACCAAGCACTTAGCCTATCCTAACACAGTTTTTAAAGATGAAGGAATGAGTTGAATTGTCTCCCTTTCACATAAAGGGAGCTAGCTCCCTTTATGTGAATGGAACCTGCAGGGAGGAGGGAGACAATTCAACTCACTCCTTCATCTTTAAAAACTGTGTTAGGATAGGCTAAGTGCTTGGTGACTGTACAGTACTGTACATTTATCTATTTATTAAAAATATACTGTACAGTATTATATATATTTTTTATAAATAGATAAATGTACAGTACTGTACAGTCACCAAGCACTTAGCCTATCCTAACACAGTTAAGGAGTCAGTTGAATTGTCTCCCTCCTCCCCAGCAGGCTCCATTCACATAAAGGGAGCTATTTTCACTTTATGTGAAAGGGAGACAATTCAACTCACTCCTTCATCTTTAAAAACTGTTAGGATAGGCTAAGTGCTTGGTAGTGCTTGGTGACTGTACAGTACTGTACATGTATTCATTTATTAAAAAAAATATATATATATATATATTTTTTTTTTAATGAGATGCATATTCGTAAGTCTGGAACCTCGTATGTCAGAGGGCTCGTAAGTCGGGGACCCCCTGTATATTTAATTTTGATTTAAAATTGATTTTAAACTTCGCGCCGCGTTTATTCATGGGAAATCCGATCACATTCATGGGAAATCCGATCACACACAAATGCACCATCTGTGACGTAGTGTGGGGGCAGAGCCCTGGGCTTGTCAGTGTGCGTGTGTTTGCTGCTCGCCAGCATATTGCGTTTTATGAAAAATGCCGTTACGTTGTGTCGCATTTTGGTGTTCTAATGTGAGCAAGTGAGCCTTTTCACTTTCCCAAAAGATGAAATACTTCGTCAAGAATGCAACAAAGCTGCACCCCTCGGACCCCCGCCTCGCTCCACCTGAAGGTAAGTCTCATACGGCTGCAGACCTAAATTAGATCCTGTTGTTTCTTGTTCCATCACCCAAACTATTTTCGGCTTCCCAAACTGAAGACAAATAAGTCAAATCTTCACATAGATTGATAAATTAATCGGGTTTTAAATTGTCCGCTATTAAAGAGACCCGAGCCCTCTGCCCCATACTACGTCACAGATGGTGCATTCGCGTGTAATCGGATTTCCCATGAATAAACACGGTGCGAAGTTTAAAATCAATTTAAAATCAAAATTAAATATATTTATAAGTTTGTTTGCAAAAACGACCATAGTTGAATGATACAAGATATTTATGTTGAGCCATTTATGAACAGTTAAAAAATCATGTCAGTGGGTCTTTAAACACTTCCAATGGGAATGCATCCTAGAGTGTGTGTACCGGTATATTTCAGTCAGTGATTAGTCAAAACATTTGAACTTTTACACCATACATTATATAGATATAGATATTGGGTGGTTCTGCTGGTCAAACCTGGATCAGAGGGAACTGCTTAACACTTGAGGAAGAGAAGATGTTGAACCATGGATGAGGGGGCATGTGAGTCCAGAAAGGTCTGGTCAGGTGCAGATGTTGTCCTGATGCTGCTCACTCAACAATGGAGGAGGGGGGCATGTGAGTCCAGAGGCAACATGTGAGTTCAGTTCAGTTCTGGTCCTGATGTTGGATCCAGGATGATGAGGAGGGGCCTTTCAGTGATGACAAAGCAGCACAGCAGGGCAGACACCGTTCAGCATCACTGCAGGTCTGGCTGTAGAAATGAAGACAAGACATGTGCAAGTTAACATTAATAAAATAAAAAAGAAACAACAGACAAAAAAATATTGTGCTTACCGTTATCCAAATGATGCAGAAAAGAAGATGGAGCATTTCAGATCAGGTCATGTGTCTTCCAGATGTGGCTGGAGTCAGTGTGATGAGGTGGATGCAGGAGGCTGAGGGGGACATCACTGCAGGTCTGGCTGTAGAAATGAAGACAAGACATGTGCAGGTTAACATTAATAAAAAAAAATAAAAAATGAAACGACAAAAAAATTTGTGCTTACTGTTATCCAAATGATGCAGAAAAGACGATGGAGCATGTCAGATCTGGAGTCAGTGTGATGAGGTGGATGCAGGAGACTGAGGGGGACATCACTGCAGGTCTGGCTGTAGAAATGAAGACAAGACATGTGCAGGTTAACATTAATAAAAAATAAAAAACATGAAACAACAAAAAAAATTGTGCTTACTGTTATCCAAATGATGCAGAAAAGACGATGGAACATGTCAGATCAGGTCAGGTGTCTTCCAGATGTGGCTGGAGTCAGTGTGATGAGGTGGATGCAGGAGACTGAGGGGGACATCACTGCAGGTCTGGCTGTAGAAATGAAGACAAGACATGTGCAGGTTAACATTAATAAAAAATAAAAAAAATGAAACGACAAAAAAAATTGTGCTTACTGTTATCCAAATGATGCAGAAAAGATGGAGCATTTCAGATCAGGTCATGAGTCTTCCAGATGTGGCTGGAGTCAGTGTGATGAGGTGGATGCAGGAGGCTGAGGGGGACATCACTGCAGGTCTGGCTGTAGAAATGAAGACAAGATATGTGCAGGTTAACATTAATAAAAAAAAAAAAAATGAAACAGACAAAAAAATGTTGTGCTTACTGTTATCCAAATGATGCAGAAAAGACGATGGAGCATGTCAGATCAGGTCATGAGTCTTCCAGATGTGGCTGGAGTCAGTGTGATGAGGTGGATGCAGGAGGCTGAGGGGGACATCACTGCAGGTCTGGCTGTAGAAATGAAGACAAGACATGTGCAGGTTAACATTAATTAAAAAAAAAATGAAACAGACAAATAAATGTTGTGCTTACTGTTATCCAAATGATGCAGAAAAGATGATGGAGCATGTCAGATCAGGTCAGGTGTCTTCCAGATGTGGCTGGAGTCAGTGTGATGAAGTGCAGGAGGCTGAGGGGGACATCACTGCAGGTCTGGCTGTAGAAATGAAGACAAGATATGTGCAGGTTAACATTAATAAAAAAATAAAAATAAATGAAAGACAAAAAAATATTGTGCTTACTGTTATCCAAATGATGCAGAAAAGACGATGGAGCATGTCAGATCAGGTCAGGTGTCTTCCAGATGTGGCTGGAGTCAGTGTGATGGAGTGCAGGAGGCTGAGGGGGACATCACTGCAGGTCTGGCTGTAGAAATGAAGACAGAAATGTACAAGTTAAAGAAAACATTCTAAATTTAAAGTCACAAGAAATGTTTTTTTCTATACGGTACATCTTGTTTCCCACTCCTGCCTTTTTTCCCCTCTTTTTTTTTTTTAAATGATGACTTATAAACCAAAGTTGAATCAAATCTCAAATTCCAAACTAGTCAACACGTTGAATAACTTCAAGTTTTACTTTCCCCGCCTTTTTTCCTCTGCTTGTTTTAAAAAAGAGCTGTTAGAATAATCACTGGAAAACATTTTTGTCACCCTTCTAACACATTATTTAATCAACTGAAATTATTGAAGTTTCATGACTTGGTGGATCATAATATTTTATTAGTTATGTATAGAGCTCATAAAAATGAATTGCCTGAAAATATCCAAACACATTTTGTTAAACGGCAGAGCTGTTATAATCTCAAGGGAATTGAAACATTTGTTAAACCAAAATATAGAACCCGTTTGAAGAGTCGGTCAACCTCAATTCAAGGGATTGGATTGTGGAATGGTTTGGAGACTGAAGTAAAAAATGCAAAAACGATGATTACATTTAAGAGAATGATCAAAACTGGACTATTGCAAAAATATAAATGTCCTTGGCATTAATGAGGGTGGCTAACCTGAGTTCTTTAAATCAGTTGGTTACCAAATCTCAAATTCCAAACTAGTCAACATGCAGGTAGAGATACCAAGTCACTTGGTATCTCTACCTGTAAACTCTGAATCTATATCCCTTAATTAAACAACAAGTATAACACGGTAGAATAAACATATGCTTTAAAAAACATGAACAGTTTAATAAACAATTTGGAAACAACAGATCAGTCTTTTCACTTTACAATTAGATAAAATGATACGCTTTAACCCCTTAAACAAAAAAAGGAAACTAAAAAAAAAAAAACTAAAAAAGGAAATTAGCCGGCTGCTAATTAAAATATAATTCCGGTCGTTGCAGGCCTGATGCACTCGCGCTAATATTCCCCTTCAACCATGTCCCCGCTCACCTGAATACATCCGTCTCCCGGAGGTCAGTCTCGCCTCAGTCCGTCTGCTTCTGTCCGATGTCCTCCGCAGGGTGGAAGAATCCGTGCCACGGTCCTCTCTCTGCTGGCAAGCCGCCCGACAAGTCCCGCTAGCGATAGCCACTGAGCTAGCGACATAATGAACTGTTCTCCACGGGGTTGAACACCCTCGCAGCTTCGACATCCACAGCTCGGCGGGAGTCTTTGTCTACCCCCTCAACGGCACGGACAACAGTTCAGTGAAGTGTTCCTCAACGACGACAGGCCCGTTTTTCAATGGAAAATAATGGCGTCCACCTTCGCGCTCTTTTTTCGTCTTCTTCCTCCTCGTCACTCCTCTCTCGCGCCCGGAAGCCCCTCCCGCGCCCGGAAGTACATCCTCCTCCCCAATCACCAAAATAAAATCCCAAACTATTAGCTATTATAGTTACATCGCTTTTTTTTTACAAACAGTTATTAATACAAACAGTATTGAACGTACATTAAACTCCAAACACAGTATGTTTGCATGTTCCATAAACACAAAGGTTAAACACCATTTACTTATTCATTCAAGATAAAGGTGATTGATTGATTGATTATTCATTCATTCACTACTAACTTGAAATGAACTCAAACCACAGGGTTACACCATTACTGTATATATGTTGCTTTATGGTTCGATAGTTAAGTGAATTGTTTTTTTTTTTTTTTTTTTCTTTTTTGTTAAATCACTTAAATATGACTGTTGTTTGATTTGATTGATTGTAAGAGGGGCAGATAAAATAAGATTTTTTTTCTTCTTACTGCTACCCTTCATTTTATTTATGTGTTGTATAGACATACTTTGTTATATGGTTTTGTGTTGTATTTTTTTTTCTCAAATTAATACAAATTTGAAATGAAAGAAAAAAAAGAAAAAAACTGATGACTTACAGACTCAAGTTCAATCAACACATACAAATATGACAAATTTCAAACCAATGGATAGCTATAAGTTCTACATCTTAAGACTCAGAAAGCTGAGTTCAAAATTCAAAACTTGTAAGAGCTCTTTGTGTTAAAGAGAAGTAGTAAGTGAAGATAACTAAATGAGGGTGTCACTTTTAACAGTGTATAGAGACCAACCAGCCCGTAGTAACTGGCCTCCAATCCCATACTCACAGAGCACCCGACACAGTGTACCTCAAGGAACACAGTCAAAAGCCTTCTCCAAGTCCACAAAAGGCATGTCAACTGGATGGGAAATCTCTCATGACCCCTCGAGGACCCTAGTGAGGGTAAAGAGCTGGTCCAGTGTTCCACAGCCAGGACAGAACCTGCATTGTTCCTCCTGGATCTGAGGTTCAACCAACGATCGGACTCGCTTCTCCGGTACTCCTGAATTTACCTTACCAGTGAGACTAAGGAGAGCGATGCCCCTGTAATTGGAGCACACCCTCTGGTCCCCCTTTTTGAAGAGGGGAACCACCACCCCAGTCTGCCACTACAGTGGCACTGCCCCCAATGTCCACGCTATGTTGCAAAGGCATGTCAACCAAGACAGCTCCACAACATCCAGAGAGCCTTAAGGAAATCAGGGCAAATCTCATCCACCCCCAGAGCCCTGCCACCATGGAGCTTTCAATCTACATTGGCAACCTAAGCCATGGTTATGAACGTACCAACCCCAAAGTACCCCATCTTAGCTTCCTCCATGGAAGACATGCTGGTGGAATTGACAAGGTCCAAAAAATATTCCGTCCAACTTCCTAGGACATCACTGGTTGAGGTCAACAGCACCCCACCTTCAATGAACACGGTGTTAGTAAAGAGCTGCTTTCCCCTCCTCAGCCACCTGACGGTTTGCCAGAATCTCCTCAGAACCGACCGAGAGTCTTTATCCAAGGCTTCAATGAAATCCACCCACATCCGAACTTTTGCCTCACCAACAACAAAAGGTACGGACCGCTTGTTCCTCCGGTACTCCTCAGCTGTCTCTGTGATCCCACCAGCCAACAAGGACCTATAGAAGTCCTTCTTCAGCTTGACAGCCTCCCTAACCCAGAGTGTTCACCACCGAGTTTGAGCATGGTCACCACAAGAAGCACTGACAACCTTGCGGCCACAGCTTCAGGCAGCCGCTTCCACAATTAAGTCACGAAACATGGCCCACTTGGACTCAATGTCCCCTGACTCAGCTAGGATGTGGTTAAAGCTCTGCCGGAGCAGTGAGTTCTATTCAATTGAATTCAGTTAATTTATATAGCACCAAGTCAAAACATAAGTTGTCTCAGGGCCTGAACAGAAACATTCACGTAGATAAAAAAAAAAACAAGTTAACATTATTTGTCAGGGAGGCGTGACATTCTCTGCAAGTGTGAAGTCAAACATATGTACTCCAGGCTTCTGCAGACCAAAGTTTTTCTACACTAGCAACAGTTATATTAAATGGCAGAGAGCAGAGTGTTTTTGTACTTTTTCAGCATGTAGGGGCAAAACAAATAAAATCCTGGGTCCAAAAACACGTTAGTGTATTCATCAGTTGGGGCATAACTGTCATGAAGAAGCAGCATGTGCCATGAATGCAACTGAGCCATATAATTTTAGAGTGTTTTATTTACCCCCTCCTTTTCTGTGCACATGTTCAACAAACACAACACACACTTCATCTTAGAATATCTTTACTCAGCACATGTGACAGTTTAGGTCAAAATCCGAATCTGAATCAGCTTTATTGTCATCGCACCAAAGCACAACAGAATTGCATTTTCAGTACAGCCCATCCAAGAACAGCATAAACAACATAAACAACAATTGACATGGGGGAGATGGAGGTGACTGAGGCCGCTACCTCAGGAGGTGCAGCCTTATTTTCAGATCAGGAAAAAGAAACACGAGGGGAAGGATAGGTGTAAAAAAAATCTTGCACTGTGTCCTACAGAACACAGTATTACAGCTGCAAAGAATCACCTTAGCGCAACATAAAAAGCACATAAATAAACATAATACATATGTGTGTGGAGTGGGTTGGGGGTGTGGATCCCACCAGATGAGTGATACAGCCCTTTGACGCCTTTGCATCTCCTAGGTTGCTGCACCAGGGTAGGCAATGACGAAAGCCAGCAAAAGCATGAGATTGAGGGGAAGTTATAGCACAGCACAGTCCAGAGCCACAATCCAATAATCCAGGTAGATGAATCTAACAAAGTTAAATCACGTCTTCTGGACAGATTCTTCTTGTTGAAACGTTTTGTCTTTTATCCAAAAGACGTAAGTCTGAGGAGCTGCAATAAACTCAGTCTTGGCATCACCTTCTCATAGTGGCATCAGTGCACTAATGATTGGTCATTTGGCAGATGGTTCTCCTTTATTATGTGAACAGTTAGTTTTGTCTGACACCAACAAACTGGTTGATCCACTATGAGAAAGTACTATTCCTAAGACTGAGTTTATTGCAACTCTTCAGATGGAAGAAGTATTTTGGATAAAATATGAAATATTTCAACAAGAAAAATATGTCCAAAGGACTTGATTTAACTTTGTTAGATTCATCTACCGTATTTTTCAGAGTATAGGTCGCACCTTTTTATAATTTTTTTCATGGCCTGCGACCTGTCAAAATATGTAGGACTTTTGGGTTGAAAACAGACTTATACTGCTACAAAGATCTTTACAACACATATACACACACATGGTAAGTTGCCTTTGGCACAGGCTCAGAGCAGGGTGTAATAACACACCGTCCGTAACCCTAGATTAGTTTAATTTATATGGCATTTTAAACTCATAAGCAGAA
This sequence comes from Garcialebias charrua, assembly GCA_038048925.1. Classification (NCBI taxonomy): domain Eukaryota; kingdom Metazoa; phylum Chordata; class Actinopteri; order Cyprinodontiformes; family Rivulidae; genus Garcialebias; species Garcialebias charrua. The sequence continues at coordinate 20,751 of JBBPBX010024545.1, forward strand.
AAACATGATGTATGTTTTTTACTTTTTATATGCTTTGTCTGTATTTTGGTAAACCATTGTTGTGTGTTCAGTTAACCCTGTGCTATAGGAGATAAGATTGGGTCAGGCCTGGGCGGAGGAGCCAAGGCCTCTGAAAGGCAGCAGGTCTCTCCCTGAGAAAATATAGGGCAAAGGAGATAACATTTGTTGCAGAGAGCTTAGGCTTCTCATCAAGAAGAAAGAAAATAGTTCTTAAAGTATTTAAAAAGTAGTGAATCTATCATCTCACACCAATAACAGAACAGAACATGTAAAACTCTACATGTTCTGCAGAAAGTTTGACTTGCAGAGATGCAATGAGAGTTTGGTTACAGAGAAAGACCTTTAAACTAGTTAGTTTTGGTGTTTTGACAGAGGCAGAGCATGGAGCAGGCACGTACGCGCATACACACGTACACCCACGCGCACACGTGCACGCATGCACACACACGCACGCGCACACACACACGCACGCACACGTGCACGTGCGCACACACACACACTCGGGTCTGTTCAGAGTGAGGGCTGTGCACTTTCACACAGCTACAGAAAAGAGTCACTGTAAAAGGTAGTTTTTGTGTTTTTGCTTCAAGGACTGTTTAAAAGTAACAAAGTTTATTTTAACAAAGAATTATTAAAATCCATACTAAAACATTCAGAAGCAAAGCGTTATTGCAGACAGCTGAGGCTTCTTATCAGGATATGAGCTTGCACACAGAGAAAACACACAAGGAGTTATAATAATAATAAACATGCACTCAAGCAGGTCTCTCTGAGCAGAAATAGGTCAGATGAGATTAAAAAGTGCACACTTTTTCCAGAGCAGGGGAGAAACTGCAGGAATAGAGCACTTGTTGATTCAAGGCCTGTTAGAAAGGGCAAGCATTTACAACAAAGAAAATCAGACATGCAATGGTTATGTGAAATGTGTATCCTATAATTGAGATATATGATTGTGTATGTGGGTAAAATGTATGTTATTTTATGTTTTCTTTTATGATTCACAGCAAACTAAAGGATGCTTCACTGCTGAGGGTTGAAAAATATAGTTTTGAATATTACATAGCACGTTATAAGAGTGTTTTTTCCACAGTTTGAGTAAATTTAGGTAAAAGTTGAGGATCTGGGTGAAAGTTGAAAACTTGTTCTGACTGAAAAAGTTGGAACTTTGCCAGATGACAGATGGCATTAGGTCATTCTCTGGTGAAGGGAGGGTGACAGCTGGAGAGACATTATGTCACCAGTCCGGTGAAGGCTGGGAAAGTTGCCTCATCACTGACCAATGAAAAAACAGGAAAATGACATGGTTGTCTAGAATAGTGGGGGTCAAACCCTTTTCTTGACTATAAATAAAGCTGTCTGAGAGGAGAAAGGGGCTGAAGATTTTTTGAAGACCATTTGGATTACTGGACAAAGACGGACGCTCTGGAACTAAAGAAGAAGATAGAATATTCTAAAAAGACTCTCCTTGGACAAAAAAGGAGATATTTTTGCTTCAGCCTGGATCCCTTGCTATTCTTCTTCAAAAATTGGATTAATTACAGAGCTGGAATATAGCCTCAAATCTTGATTCAGGATTGAGGTATTTTTTCCTTGCCTTTGGTAAATGGCCCCTGTGGATTTGCCGAACAGAAGGTAAGGAAATATTCCCATTCTTGTCCAGAGCATTAAAATTATATTAAATTTAGTATAACAGCAACAAGACTGCTACTACCTGAGGATGGAAAATCGGCTACAAGGATAACTTTGTTTGATGAAAGATTAAAGTAATTTTGGGAGAAGCTCCGAGCGCTGACAGGCTGTTTACTTAGATAGGAACACGGTGTGCTTTCTTATCTTAGGCCTGCTCTGAAGCCTTGTTTGTCAGTACCGCAGAACAAATGATGGATTAAAACATCATTTAAAGGAATATACTATTTTGCTGAAAACCTTGATGGATTCAGAGAGTTGATTGATTTTAAATCTGGAAGAGTTTAAAGAGAAGTTTTGTGCGTCGAGAGATCAGACTGCAGCAAGCTGAATGTTTGGAAAAGTTTGGAAGATAAGGAGAACGCAGTGTCCCTGTTCATCTTCTAACCGCTGTTAAAGGCCTCTCGTAATGGATTTTTAACTAATTTTTCCAGGAATTACCACATTATCTAATGGATTAAAAGCTGCCTTTTTGTGGAAGACTATTTTTCCTGATCTAAAAATATTTTTGTGGAACAAAACAACATCTTTTGAAGTTGCTTGAGTCATGAAGGATTCTTTGAATTTGCTGGATACTTTGGGAAAATTGGATTAATTCAAAAAGAGTTTTTCTCCTGGACAAAAGGAGTGCTCGTTGCGGCTGCAGCGAGCTGAATGTTTCGAAAACAATCTTTGGTGGATTAAAGCTGATTTTGCCGAATGGATCCTGGAGATTGGAAAATCAGTTATTGTTTTGGGTCACTCGGTCTGACCACGGAGTGAGACCTGCCAGCTAGAAGCTGACTGACCTTGGATGAAAAGCCAGGAGAACACGATGTTCTAATTTTAACCTCAGGCCTGCTTTGAAGGCCTTGCTCATCAGCATCGCAGAACAACTGAATGGATTACAATATCTTTGAATGGATAACACTTTTGAGGAATAATTGATTTGCCTAGGAGGATTACCAGATTTTTAACCCTAAACAGTTTTGATGGATTACAACTGGGATTTTTAACACGACAGAATTACCTGGAGTTTTTCTGTGGAATTACAACGAAGACTTATTCAGTCTGCTGGAAGTGCAGACTTTCCTGACTGGATAATAACAGGATTAAATGAAGATTTCTTTGGTGTGATTACAAAACAAGTTTTTCCTAAAGTGGATGATTACAAAACAAGTTTTTCCTGAAGAATTGGAAACACAAGCTTTTCCTATGTGGGATTAAACAAAGATTTGTCCAGTCTGCTGGAGTGCAGACTTTTAATTGGAGCACAACAGCATCACCTGGAGGTTTTTTCTGTGGAACAACAACAAGATTTCCTGATAGGATTGGAACAAAGTTTTCTGGTGGAGATAAAAACATAAGTTGGAACACACCAAGATTACCTGGATGGATTAAACATATTTGATCGGAATCAGATTATTGTAGAATAAACCAACATTTTAGAAGATTATACAAATTATACATTGGAGTAGAACTCAATTCAATTAAAGCTAAAAACACATTAAAGCCCAGCGTGTGGAGGACATCTTTGGTGAGCTGTGAATCATTTTATCTCTTAAATGCAAATCATGTAACCTGATTAAATCTTTTTCTGTAGTAAGTAGTGCTTATGCTGTTACCCCTGCAACTAAAATAAAGAAACATAAAAACGTACAAATTTGGATTTTTCCTTTGACTCACCTTGATATTAAATGATGGGAAACTTGGTTCAAAGATAACAACAAGATTATTGGAGGTTTTAAATGGTTGTGTTAGCCAAAAAGATATAAACAATATCCTGGAACCTTATTTTCCTAGGTTCTAAAACTAACCAGACGGATAACAATAACTATCTACAAAGAGGTAAAGGCTGTCGTGAATGCATGTTTCTCCGTGAGATACGATCTGACTCCATTCTGCTAAGTCGGGCTATCGGCGGGGTGTAACGAGGATATGACATTGCAAATCGGAGACAGTGAACAGTCTGGGTGAATTTACCTCGTCTCAGCCTTAATTCTAACTAATCTTGAGACATATCGGGTAATACTCGTGTGCAAGGATAAAAGTTAAACAACCCGTTACTGGAGAGGCTGGAGTGAGGACTTGTCGCAAGATCCTGCGGCTAACCTCACTCACGTAGAATTAACATGGCGCCCAACGTGCTTAAAGCATAAAGAACTCAAGATAACAAGGCGTGCATCAGTGGACTGACCGAGCGCCAAACCACAACTCTCCTAGGGTAGAGGAGTTGTAGCACGGCAGGACTAGCTACCAGCTAAGTACCCCTATACTACTAGGCAGTGGTGGGGTAAGTGGGGCTTACTAAGGACTACTGACCATGGTTCAAACGGTAAGTTAAGCAGACAGTCTGTTCCCATCCGAAGCGCAAGGTATAGAGTCCGGGAGGCTCTGAGGAACAGACAACTCGAGACGGCAAAAACGAAGAATGGCCACGGGAGTGGCACCAGTAGGACTGGTGGACCAGTCCGACATGAACGATCCAACTGAACTAAAACCTGAGCTGGTATCTACTACCACGACGGAGGATTCTCAAATCCTACAGGCAAAAGAAGGCATGGATCAAGGACAACACCCCACATCAGTCTGGAATCGACTCGGACGAACAGTTCCTCGAGAAAAGGATGTTGGGGCTCTGAGAGTGGTAGTAAAGGGAAGTAAGAGAAAAGTGACCTTCATTGGGATGCCTGGTGAGACCTTGGTCCTCAAGATCGATCAAGCAGTAAAGTCTTGTGACCTCGACCAACAGTGTTGGGATGAAAAGAGAAAAAACGGGATGAAACAAACCCAAAGAAAGAAAAAAGCAGCCCCTAGGGCTCCCCAACAACAAAGGAGATTTCAAGCCGAGGCAGCTAACACAACACCTCGAAGATGGGGCGACTATGTGCCCTCAAAAGACTATGCTAAAATGACCCCTGATGAAAGAAAGGCCCTTCGTGAATTCCGACTGAGAAGGGATAGGGGACCAGCTGAATAATGGTCGACAGGTTGCGGGTCACCCTTGATAAACATTATTAGGACGTGTCGAAATCTATGCCAAAGTGGATGGAAAACCTTACCTAATAGTCTCTGGGGCAGAGGTGTCTAAGACCCGCATAAACCTGAAAGCAGTAAGACATCTTATAGTTCAATTGGCAAACAGGACCGTACAAAAACCTGTGAAAATATCCCCAATGTAACAGAACAAAGAATGAATGAGAGCGACTTCTCCCAGGCTGGGAAAGAGAAGTTGAAGCAGATTATTAAGTTGGACTCTGTGGCTAGATTCGAAGATTCCATGCTAAAGAAGGAGACTATTAGCAGAGGAATGAAGAAGTGGATCTTATGTGCAACAGAGAAAGATCGTTTTTGTCGGGATCGAGAGTGGGAACAAACCCCGGCGGGCCGAGGGTCCCACAGGAGTACGTGTTAGAGGTTGTGCGTGGCGTGCATGAAGGGCTAGGTCATACGGGCGTACAACCTACACGTAAGGAGTTGGAGAGTCAGGAGCTCTGGATTCCCATGAAGCAAATTCACAAGGTGCTGCATGACTGTGTGGTATTTGGTCAATACAAACTCAGGACGATGCAGGCACCTAGTGGATGAACAAACTGGCAGGTGTCACGGGTGGCACTTGTTAACAGTAAGAAAAACAAGAAGGCAACGGTGTTGCTATCATGCTGAAACGATTCTGTGGGTCGTTGGGCTTTCCAAAGGAACTGAGAGCTGATGATGGGACACACTGTCACAACGTACAAGTGGATCACTAGTGTCAGACTTTTGGGGTGATGCGTTTTCTCACTGCCCCCCACAACTCAAGCCAGCAAAGTTGAAAGAAAGAAAGAAAGAAAGAGCCATAGGTTTAGCCAACACATTGGATTAGCTAAACATGCTAATACCAAGGAATGCACTATAACTGTGGAAGTAGGACAAGCCTTGAATGACAGGCGTTGAGCTGGAAGACCCTCCCCCGGTGAGGAGCTTAACCAACGTCAATTTAACACGCTGGACAGTAGCGGGGCCTCAAGGTTAAAGAGGAACAACCAGCCTCCAACACTTCATTTGAGGTTGGACAAAAGGTGTGGGTCAGAGCACAGGATCACCCATCAGCAGTTGCAGTGGAGTACAAATGGAACGCCACAGACAAAGTGATGAGAATATTAGACAATAACACGGTTGTGTTAACAAAAGCAGGGAATCCAATAAATAGAGCAACTGTAGCCAATTCCTAGCTAATTCAAACCAGAAACCTTCTTCTTGATGAGAAGCCTAAGCTCTCTGCAACAAATGTTATCTCCTTTGCCCTATATTTTCTCAGGGAGAGACCTGCTGCCTTTCAGAGGCCTTGGCTCCTCCGCCCAGGCCTGACCCAATCTTATATTTCTTATAGCACAGGGTTAACTGAACACACAACAATGGTTTACCAAAATACAGACAAAGCATATAAAAAGTAAAAAACATACATCATGTTTTTCTGCTTATGAGTTTAAAATGCCATATAAACAAGTACTCAGGTGCGACCTATATATGGCTTTTCATCACTTTCGGCGAAACAAATTTTTAAATCCAGCTCATTTCACAATTTTGTTCATTTATTAAGGAAAAGTTAAGCTCAGACACATACAGTATTTGCTATATTTTTATCAAACAAATAATTGTTTTTAAGTGTTAATCTTCTTAAAAGCCTTGCTGTGCTCTTGTGGCAGACATTTGCAGCAAAGCTAAACGTAGGTGCGACCTATACTCCGGTGCAACCTATCTAGGGATTTTTCTAATCTATTGGTAATAATTAGACAATGCAACCTATACTCCGGTGTGACCTATACTCCGAAAAATACGGATTGTTGAACATGCATCAGGATATCTAGTCAAAGGACTTACCGGTACTGTAGTTTCATCAACTTTGGTGTCAAATAGCAGAGACAAAAAGAAACACGCTGAACAAAATAATGTGAATAAAATATCTGCGATGGTTCTGTAACTTGTTGACTCAGTCAGTGTGTTGTATTTATGCTATTTTAAATAACTTCAACCATGCAAAGACAGTTGTATCCACAATGATAAAAGTAATTTACTTTAGGATTTATTTTCCTTCTGCAAGATGTATAGTTTTAAACACCCAACACCCCCATATGCTGCATTTTGAATTTGTTTATTCCCTTCCAATGTATTTCTGGGAGATCACGCTATACTGGAAGCTAGACTGACTACACTTTACTACTACTAATAAAATTCATTTCCCTAAATCACCTTGACCATTTTACTGTATGTGTTTCTGAATCTACACAGTGTTTTTGTGCACTCTCATTTCCAAGCAGATTGAATGTCAGCTACTTTTGCCTTCACTTCACAGGGATAGTAATTTAGCAAAAAGCTATTGAGCGAATGAGTACCACATCTTCATTATCATGAAACCCTGATTGTTTTCAGATCAAGTCTATTAGAAATTATGGTGCTCCATTTACCAAACGTCATCCTTGTTGAAAGCAGCACTGACCACTGACTACTTCAGCTGCAGATTGATTTGTAGGATGCCAGTGGGACAGAAAAGACAAAAGGAGACTGATGACTCAATCTCTGTAAAGACCACAGCCTTGTTTAATATCACTCCAATCAGCAATTTGCCTTCTAAGTACACCAGGTCCTTCAACAATCTGGTAGATTATTGTTTTAAACACTGTGGTTTTAGTTTAAACAATTTCAAATGTACAATGTTTTTAATGGGCATAGTGAGAAGACTGCTGGGTATATGATGCTGATGAGCCAAATTTTCCACGCTTGTAATATAAACTTTCAGAATATTTGGGGACTTTAGGTGAAATTATCTACCACAAATAGCTTAAGCAGTAAAAGATAACCTGATTTTTTTTAAATTTTATAGTCTATCCTGATAAAAGATGTTTATTTTTTTTATGGATGTCCCAAAATAATCCAGTAAGTATTCTGTTTTTGTTTTATATTTTTCCCCTTTCCTTTTGTCCCACAGGTGGAACCTATTTGAACTTATTGTCATCATGGTTTAGTTCATGAAAGATTGCGTAACTGAGACAAGATGTTCAGTGAATGAAGAAAAGAAAGTCAAAACAACAAACTTTATTTCTTTATTCAAACAGGATAACAGTTTTGGTATTTTATGAGTCTTCATATTCATCTGAGGTTTCAAGATGGCGCCTTTGCTGACGGCATGCAGTCTACCTCCTCTCGTGAGCTTTTCAATGTTGTTCGTGTTCTGCCTTTTTTTCATCGACGATGCATCCTCGCTTCTGGTCTATGATCGCTCAACTCTTCTAAGTATCCAAGACTCGCTAATCAACGTACCGACTACTGGTAAATATGGACATTTTAAGCCTCCACCACCACCACCTTTCTTGGCGTCCGTTCCAGCCTACCTACACTGCAACACCAGTACGTTGCCACGCAACAAGCGCCGCAGAAGACGCAGAAGGAGAGCGGGAGTCCTGGTGAGATTCAAAAATTACCTCTCCTCTCACAGTACGGCTACAGCTGACTTACCTCCGGAATTCAGCGTCTTTGATATCCATCGTTCCTTGGTCCATCGCCATCGCTGCCTCGTTTCTGTCAATCATGACGTCAGCAATCAGTATCCATCTTGGCCCTGGTGAAGACCCAGAGACGAGGCTGCGTTAAACAGAACCTCCGCCCGCTCGCTCGAGCTACGGGTGACGTAACTGGTCATGCACCAGTTCGTGCAACACTGTTTAACGCCCGATCGATCACACATAAAACTTTTGTATTAAGTGATTTGATCTCCACTCATCGTCTGGATCTGTTTCTGATGACTGAAACCTGGCAGAAACCAGAGGACAACAGCTCCTTCTCCGAGCTCCTCCCACCTGGCTGCTCCTACCTGAACGCACCGTGGGGGTCCGGCCAGGGCGGCGGCCTCGCTGCTGTGTTCAGTGATGCGTTCAAGTGCCGCTTGTTGCCTCCTAAAAACTACAGCAGCTTTGAGATCATGCTGTTTGTGCTTGAATCTGCAAAACCTCTGCTGTGTGGGCTTATTTATCGCCCACCACAATATAATAAGGACTTCCTCAGTGAGTTCTCAGAACTGCTGGCTGAACTGCTGCCAAAATTTGACACCCTGCTTTTTTGTGGAGATTTCAACGTTCATATCTGCTGCCCAAGTAATCAACTTGGATGTGAGTTTCAGAACCATCTGGACTCTTTTAACTTGTCACAGTCTGTGTCAGGGACCACGCACAATCAGGGCCACACATTGGATTTAATTATCTCCCACGGCCTACACATATCTGCTGTAGAGATTCTGGACACCTGCATTTCAGGCCACTTTCCCATCATATTTGAATTTTCCACCCCTCCTGCAGTAAAGACTGTTCTCCTAGCCCATCTCCGCAGTTCCATCACCCCATCCACTCAAAGTCAGTTCACTGATGCCTTTAAGAGCACTGACTTATACTCTGCTGTCAGCTTGGACCCATCTCTCCATCCTGAGGAATTCATCGCCTCCTTCTATCACACCTGCACAACGATCTTGGACTCCATCGCTCCTCTCAAACAGGCTTCTTCAAATATCAAACCACCTCCATGGCTCAACGAAACAACGCGGGCTCTTCGACAACGCCGCAGGAAAGCTGAGCGCAAATGGAGGCGGGACCGGCTTCAAGTGTCCCAGGGAATACTGAGAGACTGTCTCTGGGAATACCAACATGCTGTTAAGCAGGCCAAGTCACAGTACCTCTCCAATGTAATCTCCACCAGCTCCAACCGGCCGAGGATGCTATTTAGTACAATTCAGTCCGTCATCAATCCTTCTGTCAATGTTCTGAAAACTGCCATACAGTCTAACTGTGATGACTTTCAGAGCTACTTTGTCAACAAAATTGACTCTATCTGGTAGAACATTGTCAGCCCATTAAACACTGTCCAATCATGTGCGTCTGCAACAACCACCGCTGTCTTTGATCAGTTCGGCCTAATTTCATTGCCTAACCTCATCAAGGTGGTTCAGCAGATGAAACCAACAAACTGTTCTCTGGACATCATTCTCTCAAAAATGTTCAAACAGTCCTTTGATGTAATGGACCCTTGTGTTTTGTCATTCATTAACGGCTGTCTAACTTCAGGTTTTGTGCCATCTGCTTTTAAACATGCTGTGGTCAGGCCCCTTCTCAAAAAACAAGTCCTAGATCCTACAGCTCTCTCTAATTTCAGGCCAGTTTCCCATCTGTCATTTTTATCGAAGGTCCTAGAAAAGATTGTTTTTATTCAACTTCAATCTTTTCTAGAGCACAACAACCTGTTTAATTTTTTTCAGTCTGGTTTCTGAGCCCGTCACAGCACTGAATCAGCACTGCTCAAAGTGCAGAATGACATTCTTTTGTCCCTGGATGCAAAAAACCCTGCTCTGCTGGTGATGTTAGACATCTTAGCAGCTTTTGACACCGTCGACCATCAGGTTCTAATTAACCGTTTGTCCCAGCAGGTCGGCCTCCAGGGAGCTGTGCTTGAGTGGTTCAGATCATACCTAACTGGGATAACTTTTTCTGTCATGATAGGTGATCTGTCCTCCTCTTCATGCACCCCTCTGACCTCTGGCGTACCACAGGGATCCATTCTCGGAACAGTTCTCTTTTCTCTCTACATGTTGCCATTAGGATCAATCATTGCACGCCATAATCTGTCTTTTCATATGTATGCAGACGATCTACAAATCTATCTACCGGTCACTCTCAATCCCTCACCCAGTACAAACCCTATTGTCAACTGCTTAAATGACATTAGGCACTGGCTCTCTCAAAACTTCCTCCACCTAAACAGATAAAACTGAATGCATTTTATTTGGTGCCCCGGTGACACCAGCAAAATCCTTCCCAGTCCCAGTTTTGGTTTTACCCTCCCCCACTTCAACCCGGTGGTCAGAAATCTTAGAGTGTAGCTTGATTCCAACTTAATGCTTGATAAACAGATCAGTTCTGTTGTCAAGACCTGGGGCCTCATGTACAAAGACTTGCGTGGATTTCCTACTGAAAAGTGACGTACGGTCAAATCCAGAAAAGTGTGTACGCACAAAAAAATCCAGATGTATCAAACTGTGCGTACACCTGAATCCACGCACATTCCTTTTGTACATCACAATCAACGTGGAACTGAGCGCACGTGAGACACCTCCCCTGACACGCCTTCATTTACATATGTTAAACAGATGCAAATTACTTCCTGCATGTGTGAAGGACATGTTTGTTTGATCCCTGCGCGATCAGAAATCATTTCTAGATTCAGGAAAATAATGAATTTAATATAATATGAGTGAGGAAAATAATCCTAAGTAAGAATAGTAATAAAATGTGTTCATCACGCAAAGAACGAGTGATTGTGTGTCGGTATTTGTGTGTGCGCGCACCCTGCTTTGGTGCGCCAGCTCATCCATTCATTCTGAGTGAAAATATTAACTTTGCGCACGAGTTTATTACCATAATTACTGTAAACACAGAGGAACTTAGATGTTTGGTAGAACATAGATCTTTGTTTATTTAATAGATGACATGAAGAAACGGGTCTGTGCGTCTCAGTGGAGAGTTTTCATGACATGACGTGATGTTGGAGTCTCCAAACGCTGCGCGCGCCACATTGTGCGCAATCTGTTTGTCTGTGAAGCCTTTACTCTCCAACAAGTTATATATGGTGTACTTTCACGTGTCATTTTGGAGAAATCTACAATAAACGCAGATCATGAATCACCTCCAGCTGCCGTGTAACCGGCGAGGGTGCGCGCGCGCTCCAAAGCGCGACCACTCAGCCTTTGGAATCATATGGATGAGACATTCCATTGATCAGGCTTTGTGTGGACTGGACAGCCCTGATCGGCCTGCAGCTCCCTCATAGCTCGGGAACAGTTTGATCGCTGCTTCTGATGTGCGTGATGCACGGCTCCTGTGTTGCTCCAGAGCGCAGCAGTGCCAAACTGAAAAATGATTATTTCTGGAAACGGCTGATAAGCCATATCCTAGATCAGAAAATTATATCTGTTTATAAATAAATGCTCTGCGTGTTACACTACGTATTTATTATATCCTCCAGTAAGGCTGAATGAATCCGTTCCTGTTAAATTTATTTTTGGCACAACTTTGCGCGTGCTTTATTTAACTGCGTCATGTGGATGTAATACTTGTTAATCGTGTGTTTGATGGGAATATTAATCATTTTCACATCATGAACAGTTAATAATAATAATAATAATAATAATAATAATAATAATAATAATAATAATAATAATGAATTCAATTTATAACGCACTTTTCATTAATGAAAATCTCAAAGTGCTACAAGGTGCAACAGAATTAAATGTCAATAAAACAAATAATAAAACAATTAAAATCAACAACAGTATCAGCTATGATCAAAAGTAGAATCATGAGGAGTATAGTATGCTCGGTTGAAAAGAAAGGTCTTCAAGCCGCTCTTAAAGTCAACCACAGACTGTGGGGCTTCAGTTTCTCTGAATCACCTGTAAGTGTCGCCAAAGGAACAAGAACCACAGAAACGTGCGTACGCGAGCCATGGAGCTTGCGTGGAAATGTACCTGGATGCGCACATATTCACGTTCAGTTCAGTTTTGATACATACGGGGTTTTGCGTGGATAGTGACGTAAGCAAGTTTTTTGTGCGCACGCACGGTTGATACATGAGGCCCCTGCTTCTTTCAGCTCCGTCTGCTTTCTAAAGTAAAGTCACTCCTCAGCCGTAGTGATCTGGAGAAAGCCATCCATGCCTTTGTGACCTCCAGACTTGACTATTGTAATGCTTTGTATGTTGGAATCAATCAATCTTCCATCTCCCATTTACAGCTTGTACAGAACTCTGCTGCCCGCTTTTTGACCAACACACGAAAATATGAACACATCACTCCTGTCCTGTCCTCTCTACACTGGCTCCTGGTTCAGTTCAGGATACAGTTCAAGCTGCTGCTGTTTGTTTTCAAGGCTCTGAATGGACTTTCACCACTCTACATCTCAGAACTTTTGAAAGTCCATCAGCCCAGCAGAGCTTTACGATCTGCCAGTCAACACCTACTGGAGGTGCCTTGCTCAAGGTACAAACAATGGGGAGACCGGTCCTTTTCTGTTGCCGACCCAAAAGCCTGGAACAGTCTCCCCCTTGAGCTGCGTGCCACCTCTGATCTGACTCTGTTCAAAACCAGACTGAAGACCCACTTGTTCAAAAAAGCTTTCAGTGTGTAACTTTTATTACTTTGGTATTTTAGTATGTAGCATTTTTATTTCCATTGCCTCCTTTTATTGCTGTTGCTTTTATTTTATTTTCACTGATTTATTGTACCGGTTTTATATTTTCTGTCCTGTTAAGCACCTTGGTCAATGCAAGGCATTGTAGGAAGGTGCTATACAAATACAGTTTATTATTATTATTATTATTAAAGGTGGAGCTGATTTAACACTCAGCAGTGGTTTTTGAATTCTGAATTCTGAAGTTAAAATTTGTCTTGAAGTGTAATGGAAATTTTTACTGTTTCATTTCTGGTGGATTTATTGCACACAACAAGAGAACAGTTCACCATCAGATTATTAGTCAGACTAATCTTCATTAAGGTTGTCTGTAGTTAATCAGAAGCTTTTGTTTGCCTTTTCTATAAGCACTTATCTCTGAAGGTTTACCTGTTGTCACTTGAGCATAATTTATTTAAAAGTAGAATGAATGTGGCTTAAGGAACCTCGCTACCACAAATGCCCGGATCATGGTTGGACACGTGTAAAAATGTGAACTTGTAGGAGGCGACATTGTAGTGGTTAGAGCTGTCTCCTCGCAATGAAAGGTTTGCTGGTTCGCCTCCCACCCTAGGGCCTTTCTATAAAGAGGTTGTATGTTCTCCCTGTGCACAAGTTCTCTCTGGGGACTCTGGTTTACTCATTCAGACCAACACATAACGTTAGTGACTTAACACTTGTGACCTGTTCATGGTGTCTCTGGCTTTTGCAGTGACTGCTGGAGATCTGTTACCTGGAAAAGAGGAGCAAAGGGTTGGATGTTCTACTTGTCCTTTTCTTTGATAAACTGTGCCACTGCCTCAACAAGCTAAAGAAAAACTTTCTAAAGCAGCATTTAAATGCTCAAATATCTGGATTGCTCAAGCTTATCTACAACAATTATGCTTTCACTCTAAAACTGTACAAATGAAAACAAGTACCGTACTTTTCGCCTTAAAATTTGCACCGCCGTATATGTTGCATCAGTCCAATTATGTCCGATAAAGTGGAAAAATCCATAAACGTGTCACACCTCCGCACACGTCGCATCTATTATGCGTCACCGCTGAAGACCCGGAAATGTGGGCCGGTGTTTTGCCAAAAATGGATTGGCTGCCAAATGGCAACAGTAGCATGCACGGAAGGACTTTAACAAGATTAAAACTTAAAAACAATTATTTGTTTGCTGAAAATTATAGCAAAGATGTGTCTGAGCTGAACTTTTCCTTATTAAATGCACGTAATGGTCAAATCAGCTGAATTAAAAAAAAAACATTTTCGCTACGTTGGTACTGCGAAGCGTGCACGCGCAACGAGCGGATACGCTTCATTTCTTTAAAATTTAACAAGATAAACACCTAAAAAAATATATTTGTTTGCTGACATTGTATTAAAAGTGTTTCTGAGCTGAAACTTACCTTTAAAAATTAACGTAATGTTCAAATCAGCTGGATTTAAATGGTTTCGCTTTGACGGCTCTTCCAAACGTGTGCGCGCGCTGCGAAAACCTTCATTTCTTTATAAGCATTCCATGCATCCTTTTTCCTGAGGATAGTAAATACTTGTTTTAATGTACTCACTGTCACGTTCACTTGGCTACGTTCACACTGCAGGCAAATCTGACCTAAATCCGATTTTTTTGCCCCATCTGACCCGTATCCGATTTTTTTATAACAGTCTGAATGTGACAAATCCGATGTTTTCAAATCCGACCCAGGCCGTTTCAGTATGTGGTTTCAAATCAGATATATCTCTGATGTTTTCAAAGCAACTGCAGTCTGAACGCTCATGTGACTTAAGGCCAGCGCAGAGCTCCGTGCTGGACCGAGCCCTGCGCTGCGCGTGGGGGGTTCACAGCAGAGCACAGCGTGAAGCAGCGTGTGGCTCCAACGTTTTCGCTCCAAATACTTCATGTCATTTGAGCAGAAGCAGGGCGGAGCGTTTAGCTACGGGACAAATTGAGGTCGCTGATTGGTCATTTGCTGACAGCCTACTGATTTGATTGACAGGTCGGGTCTGAGAACAAGTTCATTCATTCCTCCTCATCGGAGGAGGAAGTGAATGGTGACCGCTTCAAGCGATCACTTGACTTTTGGCAAAAAAACAAAAGAAAAGTCCAGATCAGCGATGAAGAAGAGGAATTTAATTCATTTGTGTGTCACACAAAACAGTCCGCCACCAGGGCAGTTTATGTGAGACACCGCGCGCGCGTGAGCGGTCGTAAAATTTGAGCTTGGCGCGTTCGCGCGAGCGTTCAAAGGCTTGTGCAAGCGCAGCTCGCACAGCGTGGCTCCGCGTGGCCTCGCGCTCGCGCCAGCGCAGAACTATGCCTCGCCCTTTACATCTGACTTTTGCAGAACATGTGCGGCTCATTTAATTGAGCCTGCGCGTGTTTGTACAGACAGAGGGGACAGCAGCAGCTCAGAGCGGGGTGGGGGCTAGCGGGGGGAGACGAGCTCTCTGTACTTGAGTGATGTGAGACCGACGCACACACCACTCGCTTGCTTTCTTCTCAGTTTTTGCCTTTAATCATTTGGATGTTTAGCTTTCCCCGATTGGACAACAACTTCAAAATTACGAACACACACTGAAAACTGTCACGCGCGTCCATGTTTACTTCCTCAAACACAGGGTGCTGCGTCAGCAGTGTTGACCGATCTCGGGACAAAAACAAGTGACCAGCCCCATGAAAACAAGCCCAAACAAGCAACTCGCAGCCTGCGTGTCACGTCACGCAGGCTGAGACATGAGCCGCAGCGCGGATCCAAAAGAGAAATGGAGCAGAACACAGCTGCAGCTCATTTTTAATATTTCATCACATCTACAGCTGCGCATCTTCTGCGCATGCGGGTCGCTTCTGCAACATAGAGCGTTCACACTGGAGTCATGCAGGTCTGATGCTGGTCGCATAAAAAATGTAGTGTGAACGTTCACATCAAAAGATCGGATTTAAAAAAAAATCGGAATTGAGCATTAAGGGTGATGACAAACCTGAAGTTGAAAGGTACGTGTTAAACTGGACCCCAGTGTCGACAGGAGTGTGTTGATCTGGACCCTCTGAAAACAGGACCAGTTCTAATGGGACTGGGGAAACCTGATCAGTTTGGTCAGTTACCTGACAGATAGTGCATGATGTTACATTTTGATTAAATGCTCTACATATATTGTCCTGTTAAAATCAAACCTCTTCTATCAATACATTCATTTTTACATTTTCTCTGTTTGTTTTAACCAAAGTCTGACATTATAGCATTTTTTTTTTTACAAGGACAGATGAAGCAGCCTTCAGCCATTTGAATACATAAATAATTTGTCCTATCATTTCAGGCCTTCTCTATAGCATTAACACCCCCTCATGTAGAATAATTTTCTCTTTTTTTCTCTCATTCTTTGTGGCTTATATTATGGTCAAGGTTACAAGAGCCCATGATGTCACTTCTACCTAACAATTCCACCGCCCTCAGATTAGCACTTCACATGCTCCTTTGTGTGTGTGTTGCCCTGCCACACAGCTCAGCAAGTCCAAGTTGCTTTTCTTCTTCTCTACTTTAACCCCAATTCAAACTCAGCCTGTAAGCGAGAGCTCTTAGCATTGTGAAAAACAGACAGGCCAACCAATGGCTGGCTTTCTCCTGCTCTATTATGAAAGGACAGAAGCCTGTCGCTAATTGGTTTTCATTTGGATCCCAGCAGCTTTTGAATAAGTATCCCACCCCCAGGTAATGGAATGGCCTTGACCATTTTAATTATTACCTACTGTAGAGTGAGCAAGAGAAGAAAGAAAAATACCAGCTGGAGTAAAAACAAACAAAAAGATGGTGCCACAATGGGAAGCAAAACTTAGTTGCTATCAGCTTCATGATGACAAATAAAAAAAATAAGTATAGAATAATTAATTTTGTCTATCAAATTAATTTGGATTATTTACCACCTTGTCAGTATTGAATGATTAATTTGCTCTTAAATGTTTACTTGATGTGCATTTATTTTTAATATCATAAATCAATGCATGAGGGTTGATTTTAAAGGTGTTTGGCTTGTTAAAATTTTAATACCATTTTATTTTCACTTGCTATTCTCACTTTGTATGCATCCTTTATGATTGTCTATTGGTGTCTTTGTTGATCACTGTTGTCATCACTCTTTGTGAAAACCAGGAACCTCTTATAAATTACCGTAGTCCCTAAGGCTCAATGGGATTAATCTGTATAAATAAAGGGTGAATGAATAAATTATATGCAATTGTTGAATTTTAGTAAGTTATGGGTGATAGTTTTTAGGAGTGTAACAATGCAATAACTTGCACCCACAGGTTACTACCCACAAGCTGTCAGGTTACTGATATCCTGATTGGGTTAGGGTTAATAATACTGAACAATTTACAATAAAATTGCACCAAGTCACATCTGTGACACCATATATGTTTATTTCTGTGGCTTTATGTGGCTCTATCTGTCAGGTTTTGTAGGCATGACAGAACCCAAGTGCAGACAAGAACTCTCACAGGGAGTCAGGAGTTTCAAAGAAGGAGTATTTAATGAATAACAAAAATCATAAGCAGTCTGTGTAACAAAAACACTTACATGAGTTGGGAACACAGGGGAATACCAAACGATGCGGCTGCACTCAATGAGACACAGAACAGGGCTTACATACACACTCACAGACAAGACAAGACAAAATCACAAACACCTGGGGACAATTAACTAGAGACAATTAACTAGACACACAGAGCAGGACTGGGAAGACTAAAACCTGAAACATGAAGTAAACTAGGAAGACTGGAGGTTAAGCTAATAGAAAATAAACATAGAGACTAAACTGGAGGTTTAAAACTAAGAGACAGAACGGTTAAACTAATAGTAAATAAACACAGAGACTAAATAGACAGAAACTGGAGGTTAACCTAAACACAGAACAGAGACTAAAACTAGAGACTAATACTAAAGGTGTAACTAAAGCAAAACTGGGAAACTACCTGAAACATGAAGTACACTAGGATGACAGAAACTGGAGGTTACAACTAGGAGAAATAAAATCAGGAGGGAAACTAATAAATTACAAGGGGAAC
Organism: Garcialebias charrua; assembly: GCA_038048925.1. Taxonomy (NCBI): domain Eukaryota; kingdom Metazoa; phylum Chordata; class Actinopteri; order Cyprinodontiformes; family Rivulidae; genus Garcialebias; species Garcialebias charrua. Next base: position 38,733 of record JBBPBX010024545.1, read on the forward strand.
AGACAAGACCAACAGACAAGAACAACAAATGCCCACTAGATGGTGCCATGGTTCCATCCTAGTAGTAGTGCCATGGTTCCATCCTCACACTATCATGTATGATACTTAGGGTTGGGCATCCTTTGAATTTGAGCGATTCCGGTTCCGATTCCGATTCTTCGTTTAGATTCCGATTCTTTTCGATTCTCGATTCCGATTCTTTTTGTAGGCGGGGTTTAAAAAAAACATGTCAATTCAATTCAGTTCAGTTTATTTATACTGTATAGCTCCAAGTCACAACAGAAGTTGTATCAGAGCACTGAACAGAAACAATCAAATATAAAAATAATAAGTTAACAGAAACTTTAAAATAAAAATAATAAGTTAACAGAAACTTTAGTATAAAAATAATGGTAACACTATTTATCTGAGGAGACTGCTTTGAGTTTAACTCCATGTTATAAAAGAGCTACAGTAGTTAGCCAGAGTTCTTTCAGGATGAAATAATTTGAACTTCTGTTTGAATTTAATGCTATGAACTTTTTTCTTTTTGTTAAATTTACTATGAATTTCTCATAGGGCAGATTAGAGCCAACATGGAGGACTCACCAACATATACTGTATTATTATTATTATACATATAATATTGTAGTGTCTGATGCTGCAGTCATGTTACTGAGCTCCCACTGATGGGCTAACCTGGTTCCACCACCAGCAGCAGGATCCTCAGACAGAACAGCTGGTGGGATGTCCTGGTATCTGCAGCCCTCTCTCCATTTGTTTCTTCATGGACATGGAGCTGTGACATTATGTTGTGCCTCTTGCTCAGCAAAAAGCTCCTCCAGTGGAGACTTTCTGGACAGACTGCAGGAAGTTC
>JBBPBX010024546.1:0-18498 GCA_038048925.1 Garcialebias charrua
AAATCTTAATGCTTAAAAAGAAAACAGTTTTCAAGGAGAAGAAATACTTTAATGCAGGGGTCACCAAACTTTTTGAGACTGAGAGCTACTTCAGTGGAACCAAGAGGCACAAAGGTCCACTTGTTCGTTCCAAACAAATTTGCATGGTTCAACTTTAATCATAGTATTAATAATAATACATTTACATACATGTGAATATATGACTGCCTGATCACATCTGATCTGGTCTGTATTATTAAAGACTCCACACAATGCTTTAGCTTGGTAAATATGATCAATTATTATTGATAATTACCAGTAGTGATTAGAACTCTCAATCAAGAACTTGTTTAGCTTGGTAAATATGATCAATTATTATTGATAATTACCAGTAGTGATTAGAACTCTCAATCAAGAACTTGAGTCCTCAGTTTGAATAATGTTTTGGTTCTTCTGTGCAAATGTAAATTGTTCTTAGCTTTGACTGGGAGTGTGGATGGTTGTTTGTCTCTTTGTCTGTCTCTGTGATGGACTGGAGACCTGTCCTGGGTGTCCCTGCCTTCACACAAAAGCAGCTGAGATTGGTTCCAGTCCTAAACAAGGGGGCATAATGGATTACTTATTAACTGATATTTAAACATAAACACTATTTCTTTTATGTTAAACTCAGTTTGTAACATTTGAAATTCGTTGTATTTTATAAATATTTTATTAACTGTTTTGTAGAAATGAACACGTTTGTAACATTCATTCAAAATATGCCTTAACAAATCTGTAGCATTTTTTAAGAACCTATTAAGAATAAAATGTTCCAGTTGCAGATACAAAATATCAATAATGTAATATAATAAACAGTGACATTTTTTAATTAACCATGTGACATAAGTATTGATCCTCAACATTTTTTATAATAATAATTTAAAGCCCTTAAAACAACCACAGCTGCAACAAAGTGCTACACATATGAAATCATTTTAACTAATCATCACATCTTCTCTACTCTTTTTAAATTAATTATCTTTCACATATTTTATCATTACTTCTTTCAAGAGCTCCACACCTGAAAATATGATGAATGTGAATCCATCCTGCTCAAAGCTGCGCTGACATTCTACTGTCTGTTGCAGAGCCCACCAGGGAGCTAGTTAGCATTGAAGCTAGTGTGTTAGCTGATGAAGTGACGCTCCAAAGTGTTTTTCTGCCACTAATGATGCACAGACACACTTGTCTTTCAACACTGTGAAAGACCTTTTCCTCCCAGTCACTGTCACCTATGTTTTAAGTAGCTACTTACTGGAAGTTAGTACTTTGTGCAGCAGCTCACTCCCCACCAGCGGCTCCGCGAGCCTGTGACCTCCGCTGCTGTTGTTGTTCCTTGTAAACATTGGACTAAACCATTTGCCAACAGAGAAGGGGGGGTGGGCAAAATTTCCTTCTTTTTTTTTAGAATAATGGCGGATTTCTCTCTTTTTTTGCCTTTTTATATTTATATTGTTTAAAGACACGATTTCCTTTATTGAATTATTGGGGGGGACAGATCTATATTTCCCCAAGATTGGGGGGGTCCGGACCCCCCCGACCCCCCCAGGATCTACGCCTATGGCTGCAATGGCTTTAAATATAACAGGACATGAAAGGTGGCATGATAACAAGGACTGCACGGACACCTCTTCAATAAATGGTTCCAGTACCATTTCTGCACTCCACTTTATTCCACACTTGGATTTCATATCATGGCAACAGAGCGATTTATAACACACACTGAACAGACAAATGTCTTTTTGCATATGTGTGTGTGTGTGTGTGTGTGTGTGTGTGAGGCATAAGTTGATTTGTATAATCTCCTGTATGTGTCATAAAGCACAAGTGAGGTTAATGTGTATTTGTGATGTGTGTTTGTGTGTGTGTGTATCTGCACCAGACTGGTGACCTTGGGTAAGTTGTTTTGTGTCCCCTCTTTGGAGCCTCATAATGTAACTTGTATTTCCACTGATGCTGTATAAGATGCGATGAAAGAAAAACCACTGTATGCCAAGGACCTTACAGAAAAAAAGAGGTGCTCTGGCTGCTCTGATTCTTTCTTTCTCGTCGTGTTATGTTTTTTTTTTAACACAGTTACATTTTCAGAGTCATGTTGCAGCTGCCACCCACTCTCATTCTGGGATGTCTCCTGACCTCTGTCATGTTTTATTTTCTGTAAAGGAACACAAGTGAGCTACAAGCCAGCCACCCTAAAAAGATGATTCAGGTGGGAAATGGTTGTAGCAGTTTCACACCATGAGAGGGATTTTTGAAACAAGAGCTTGAACAGTACAATTTTGACTGAAGGACTGTGAAACACCTGACCATGTATCTAGTTTTGGGTTACGGCCAACCTAATTTAAATTTATAACTGTTATTTGAGAAATTAAACCTGTGAGAATCTTCTAATCTTCTCCACCTTTTAAACAAAGACAAATTCTTGATTAATTTCCAGACCTTGTTCAGTGGGACCTGCCCATCAGGAGTTCGAAATGATCACAAATGAGAAGATCTAAGGCCACAATATTTGATATTATTTAAACAACTATTACCTCTTTTCTTCTGTTTTCTGAAATTTCTCTTATATATATTTAAACCAAAGTGGTTATAAAAATGTCTAAAAGAGACAATCTATTCAAAATGATTCGCTGTAGAGCAACTCATATTGTTTAACTCTCAACTCAACTCAACTCAACTTTATTTTGGTAAATTAAAAACGTTACAAACAAAAGGTAAACAATATAAAATGGTAATTCAATCATTTACCAAAAAAGGAATAGGCTGAAGCCAAGGCTTATACTTGCCTACCCTATTCATAGACTCAGCAGTCTACTGTAATGACATACATCTACTGTCCATACATAAGTGCACATACATTTACTGTATATTTAAATATGCATGTATATGATACATACACATACTCACATTGCATACATACATGGTTACATGATACTGTACATATACTGTATACATCTACATAACAACTCCATAAGCTTTCATAATTTTACATTTTAAGGCGCTTTTAAAGCTCACCAAAAAAGCACATAATTTGAGATCATCATTCAGTTCATTCCACAGTTTAAAATAAGAATGACTGCAACAACCTATACTGTAGTTTTAAGGGACAAGATATTGATAATTATGACTTTTCATAGGGTTATTCAGTCTGTGCAGATTGCTATAATCAAAGTTTGTTTTTTATAGCTGGCCTTATTTAGTTTTTTACATCTGCAAATATTGGTTTTGATCTCTGAGTTATACTGGATACACATGTAAAAATTGTCATTTCAAAACAGCCATATAGTTCATGCTTGGGATTTACAGACGTAAAAAAATACCTGATTGTGCTTTGTAATAAAAAATGATTTCTGGTTGTTGTAAAACATATTTATGTGAAGTAATACATAATGCACCTTAGCAAATACCAGAAAGTACTAGGTATTGTACTGTATCTTGTAAATACATAATATTTTATAGACCCATTAAACACCAGGTAAGCATCAGGCACAAGAGGTAAGTATGAAGTATGTACAAGATCAGTCCCAGTTACGTACCCTGTATGTACCAAGTAAATACCAGTACGTACCTGGTACCTATAAGGTAAGTGGTAACTACGTGATAAGCTGAATGCAATATTTAGTTTAGTCCTTTTCTGTAAGAAAGAAAGTGTTCAAATTTTAAATATTGTATGAAACCACTGATTTCAGGGCGCTAGACAGAGCTCCTCAATAAATAAATAAATTGAAAAAAAAAGAGTGTTTCAGTCAGTGTCCATAGCTGATAATTTGAGTTTTTCTTCAGCACTGGACCACACACAAATGAAAGCAGTGGAGTTTAGCAGACATCCCACCCATGCTGCCATGCTGGCACACAGACCTGCCAGCATGGATGTAGGGAACAGATAGACAGATGGAAGATACGGAGAAGACGGGAGGATGGTGGCCACACAAGAGTGATGAGAGGGCAGCGAGACACAGATGAGGAGAATGGGGCCCACATAAAGGCAGAGTTGAAAAAAAATTGAAGCCCGTTCAAATTTGGAAGAAATCACAGAGAGGAGAGCGAAGAGGGTGGAGGAAAGATTGGTCTCTAATCAGCTCTGCAGGGTCTAACTAGGGCTTGTTCTAATTTTACCACAAGTATATATGCTAACTGTTAAACACTATACCATCATGTTTCATCTAAGGGAGTTTTTACTCCGAAACCTTGAGCTACACCTTAAAAACGTTAAGCTAGATGTATGTTTTTTTTAATGTCAGCCCTATGACAAACTCATACAGTCAGTAAAAACTGTGAGGACAAACTGAAAAACCTCAGGCTCTTTTAAACACAAAAAAGATACTTGGGAAAACTCATATTTATCCTCAGAACCGTGTAAGCTCCAAAACCATCCAGCAAAAACAATCAAAATGTAATAAAAACTGTTCATTAAAAATAAACAAAAACCTTGGAGAAAACAAGTGTCAATGATGTTATTCAGTAGTTTAAGTACCGTAAGTAAGTAAACTGTATTTATATAGCACTTTTCATAGATATGATCACAAAGTGATTTACAGAAATACAAAATACAGGCTGAAAATAAAACAAATAACAATAACAGCATTAATGAAAAATGTAAGAACAGTTGATAAACAGTAAGAACAGCTGATAAAACAGTAAGAACAGCTGATAAACACAGTAAGAAAAGGCTGATAAAAACAGTAAGAATAGCTGAAAAAACAGTAAGAACACCTGATAAAAACAGTAAGAACAGCTGATAAAACCAGTAAGAACAGCTGATAAAATCAGTAAGAACAGCTGATAAAAAACAGCAAGAACATCTGATAACAACAGTAAGAACAGCTGGTTAAAACAGTAAGAACAGCTGACAAACACAGTAAGAACAGCTGATAAAATCAGTAAGAACAGCTGATAAAATCAGTAAGAACAGCTGATAAAAACAGTAAGAACAGCTGATAACAACAGTAAGAACAGCTGATAAAAACAATAAGAACAGTTGATAAAAACGGTAAGAAAAGCTGATTAAAACAGTAAGAAAAGCTGATAAAAACAGTAAGAACAGCTGATAAAAACAGTAAGAACTGCTGATAAAAACAGTAAGAACAGTTGATAAACACAGTAAGAACAGCTGATAAATACAGTAAGAATAGCTGAAAAAACAGTAAGAACACCTGATAAAAACAGTAAGAACAGCTGATAAAACCAGTAAGAACAGCTGATAAAATCAGTAAGAACAGCTGATAAAAAACAGCAAGAACATCTGATAACAACAGTAAGAACAGCTGGTTAAAACAGTAAGAACAGCTGACAAACACAGTAAGAACAGCTGATAAAATCAGTAAGAACAGCTGATAAAATCAGTAAGAACAGCTGATAAAAACAGTAAGAACAGCTGATAAAAACAGTAAGAACAGCTGATAACAACAGTAAGAACAGCTGATAAAAACAATAAGAACAGTTGATAAAAACGGTAAGAAAAGCTGATTAAAACAGTAAGAAAAGCTGATAAAAACAGTAAGAACAGCTGATAAAAACAGTAAGAACTGCTGATAAAAACAGTAAGAACAGTTGATAAACACAGTAAGAACAGCTGATAAATACAGTAAGAATAGCTGAAAAAACAGTAAGAACACCTGATAAAAACAGTAAGAACAGCTGATAAAACCAGTAAGAACAGCTGATAAAATCAGTAAGAACAGCTGATAAAAAACAGCAAGAACATCTGATAACAACAGTAAGAACAGCTGGTTAAAACAGTAAGAACAGCTGACAAACACAGTAAGAACAGCTGATAAAATCAGTAAGAACAGCTGATAAAATCAGTAAGAACAGCTGATAAAAACAGTAAGAACAGCTGATAACAACAGTAAGAACAGCTGATAAAAACAATAAGAACAGTTGATAAAAACGGTAAGAAAAGCTGATTAAAACAGTAAGAAAAGCTGATAAAAACAGTAAGAACAGCTGATAAAAACAGTAAGAACTGCTGATAAAAACAGTAAGAACAGTTGATAAACACAGTAAGAACAGCTGATAAATACAGTAAGAACAGCGGATAAAATCAGTAAGAACAGCTGATAAAAACAGTAAGAAAAGCTAATAAAAACAGTAAGAAAAGTTGATAAAAACAGTTAGAAAAGCTGATAAAAACAGTAAGGACAGCTCATAAAAACAGTAAGAAAAGCTGATAAACACAGTAAGAACAGTTGATAAACACAGTAAGAACATCCAACAATTTTCAGTCAGGTCATCTGGACTTTTTCTTTTTTTTGTGCTGAAACGTTTCACCTTCCATCCAGAAGGCTTCATCAGTCAAGGAAACACACAATACAAAACTGATTCTTTCCCCAACAGCTTACACCAAAGTAGAACAAACCAATTATGTTGGTGCTAAGATGGTCTCTTTGGCATGCCCCTCCTCCGGTGCTGGCCCTCTTCCTTGTTGACAGTCATGTCAAACTGGTTCAAAACCAACAAAGTCCAAGATGGCGCCCATAAGCATGGCTGCGTATCCACCTCTCCTGTGGGTGTTTGGAATTTTTGTGTTTTGTTCGTTCTTCATTGGAGACATAAGTACACTGCTGGTTTATGATCGGAAGCAGCTTCTGGATTTACGTTTTGCTGCCGCGGATGTCGCTGATTCGGGCCAGTATGACCGTACCTCGGGGAGGCCCCCTCTACCCCCGTTGCTCGGAGACGAGCTGCCCGTTTACCTCCGCTCTTCTCACCAGCCTGCACGGAGAAATCGATCGACTCGGAGGAAGAAACGCGGCTCTCGAGCTGGCCGGCTGGTGAAGCTCAGAGCCCGGCGTTCTGCCTCGCTGTCTTCAGCTGATGGTCTCGATTCTCATCGCCAGTCTCCCGCGTGCACGGACCAGGAAAACAACGGGGATCTGCGGCCGGAGCAGCTCTCTGTGGGAAGCGAGCCGCGGACGCGCGCTCCCCCACCAGCTGTTAGCTCATCAGCTGCTAGCAGCTCATCAGCGGCTAGCTCGGATATCATCAAATTCTGTGTTGTCAACGCCCGATCTGTTTGCAACAAAACGTTCATCCTCAGGGATTACTTTGAAGATCACGACTTGGACTTTTTCTGCATCACAGAGTCGTGGATGTCGCCGGGTGAGTCCAGCGCATTGACGGAAATAATACCACCAAACTGTTTGTTTTTTAACGACCCGCGACCATCAGGTCGTGGTGGTGGATTATTAACAATATTCAAATCAACTTTTGACTGTAAACAACTGTCCATTCCAGTCTCCTGCTCTAGCTTTGAGCTGACTGTTTTTGAACTAGGACATTCACCTGTAACTTTGTGTGCTCTTGTCTACCGGCCGCCTCGCTCCAAGAACTTCATCAGCGAGTTTTCTGATTTCTTGGCTGAAATTACAGCCAAATATTCTCGGGTCGTCATTTCAGGCGACTTCAACTTGCACGTGTGTTGTCCTGAGAAGCCCATGGTTAAGGACTTTTTAGATTTATTGGACTCATTTAATTTAACTCAACACGTGAACTCTCCCACGCAGCAGCGTGGACATTTATTGGACCTTGTTTTAACATGTGATGTGACCGTTTCAAACCTTGAAATAGGAGACAATGTATTCTCGGATCATAGGCCAGTCAATTTTCAGTTCACCATCTGTCAGGATGGCACCAGGATGGCGCCATCTAGTGGGTATCCTTTGTTCTGTTCTCCTTTTGTTTTCTGTCAGCCAGCTCTAGATATTTGTTTTTAGTTTTATTTAGTTTCCCTTGTACCAGTTTTCCCAGCTTCATGGTTAGCCTTATTCCTTAGATCCTGCCCCAGTATTTATTAATGTTTAGGTTTGGTAATTCCCCTGGTCTCCTTGTTTATCAGTTCTTACTTCTTGTATTTAGTTTCTACATCTCCAGTCCTTTACTTCTAGTTTAAGTCTCCTTGTTTATTTACTCTTAGTTTAACCTTTTATTAGTTTCCCTTCTGGGTCTCAATGTTTGATCACATCTGGTTTGACCTCCAGTTTAGTCTCCTTTATTTAAACCTTTATTTATTTAGTATACCAGTCCTGCTCTGTGTCTTTAGTTAGTTAATTGTTCCCAGGTGTTTTGTGATTGCGTCCTGTCTTGTCTCTGTGTATAAATAGCCTGTCTGTCAGTTAGTTCCTTGTGGTGTCCTCGTTGGGTCTCCCCTGATGTCTCCTGTGTTGATCATGTCTCCTAAGAGTGAGTTTGCTGCCCTGTCAGCTTTTTGATTTATTATCATTAAATATCTATTTTTGTATTCCTGCCTCCTGTGTCTTGTCTGCACCACTGGGTTCAAGCCTGCCTGTAAATCCTGACAGTAGGACACCACCTAAAACATGAACCCAGCAGACAAGTATTGTTTTTCCAGACTCCCTTTTGAGGATTATTCAAGGCTCTGTGAAACAGTCCAGAGATATTTGAACACAGACTCTTCCTGCAGTCTGTTAGAAAGGTGGGAGGCCACCACAGCCATGTGGAGTGAATATCTTTGTATCCCATGGTTAATTGACTCCCCTGGTATGGAGGAGATTCTGGACGAAGTATTGGTAGAGAAGCGTTGGTTGGAGCCACTCATCCAACTCCAGGCAGTCCGTCCTAGTCCTCCACCAGATCTGGACTTTCCTGTTTTTAAGCCTGCAACCACCAACAACCAGCAGCCTGCTAAAACAGCTACCAGCCAGCTTCCAGCAGCTAAAACAGCTACCAGCCCGCTTCCAGCAGCTAAAACAGCTACCAGCCCGCTTCCAGCAGCTAAAACAGCTACCAGCCCGCTTCCAGCAGCTAAAACAGCTACCAGCCCGCTTCCAGCAGCTAAAACAGCTACCAGCCCGCTTTCAGCAGCTAAAACAGCTACCAGTCAGATTCCAGCAGCCAAAACAGCTACAAGCCAGCTTCCAGCAGAGGTCGCCACCGTGGATTCCTTACTGGCGCTCCTGAGTGAAATCAGAACATTGAAGGAAGCTACTCCAAACTCTGCTGCCAACTTACATCTGTTAGCTACTCCAGAACCTACTGCACCAGACCCAGTTGCAGTTCAGACTTCTCGCTCCAGCAGAAGGAGGGGTAGACGTGGGTCTCAGGCCCCCTCTCTGCTCTCCTCGCCGACTGCAGCAGACGTCTCCTCGCCGACTGCAGCAGACGTCTCCTCGCCGACTGCAGCAGACGTCTCCTCGCCGACTGCAGCAGACGTCTCCTCGCCCAGCGCCGCCGACGCCTCGACGTCTCTTGAGGGTCCCAGCGCCGCCGACGCCTCTACGTCTCTGAGGGTCCCAGCGCCGCCGACGCCTCGACGTCTTCGGAGGGTCCCGAGGGGTCCACGTCTTCGGAGGGTCCCGAGGGGTCCACGTCTTCGGAGGGTCCCGAGGGGTCCACGTCTTCGGAGGGTCCCGAGGGGTCCACGTCTTCGGAGGGTCCCGAGGGGTCCACGTCTTCGGAGGGTCCCGAGGGGTCCACGTCTTCGGAGGGTCCCGAGGGGTCCACGTCTTCGGAGGGTCCCGAGGGGTCCACGTCTTCGGAGGGTCCCGAGGGGTCCACGTCTTCGGAGGGTCCCGAGGGGTCCACGTCTTCGGAGGGTCCCGAGGGGTCCCAGGAGGGACCCCCTCCAGTTCCTTGTGCCGAGGGGTCCCAGGAGAGACCCCCTCCAGTTCCTTGTGCCGAGGGGTCCCAGGAGAGACCCCCTCCAGTTCCTTGTGCCGAGGGGTCCCAGGAGAGACCCCCTCCAGTTCCTTGTGCCGAGGGGTCCCAGGAGAGACCCCCTCCAGTTCCTTGTGCCGAGGGGTCCCAGGAGAGACCCCCTCCAGTTCCTTGTGCCGAGGGGTCCCAGGAGAGACCCCCTCCAGTTCCTTGTGCCGAGGGGTCCCAGGAGAGACCCCCTCCAGTTCCTTGTGCCGAGGGGTCCCAGGAGAGACCCCCTCCAGTTCCTTGTGCCGAGGGGTCCCAGGAGAGACCCCCTCCAGTTCCTTGTGCCGAGGGGTCCCAGGAGAGACCCCCTCCAGTTCCTTGTGCCGAGGGGTCCCAGGAGAGACCCCCTCCAGTTCCTTGTGCCGAGGGGTCCCAGGAGGGACCCCCTCCAGTTTCCTGCGCCGAGCGGGTCCTGGTGGACTCCTTGCAAGAGGTCTCGCAGCCAGAGGTCTCGCAGCCAGAGGTCTCGCAGCCAGAGGTCTCGCAGCCAGAGGTCTCGCAGCCAGAGGTCTCGCAGCCAGAGGTCTCGCAGCCAGAGGTCTCGCCCGACTCGCCTGATGTCTCGACGTCTCCGGAGGGTCTCCGCACCGCAGACATCTCAACGCCAGCACCCAGACTGGCTCCTGATTCCTGTTCACCGCTTGACGAAGCAGACGACGTCCCCATGCCAGACGTCACGACTACCCTCGTTTCCTGTTCTGAGTGGGCTCTGGAGAGCGCCTCTCAGATTTCCTGTTCTGAGTGGGCCTTGGTGGGTCTCCGCACCGCCGGAGCGTCCACGGATGGTCTCGTCGACGACGTCTCCACGTTCGGTGTAGTCGCACCGCCCGACAAGGTCTGTGCACCCGCACCTGCCGCAGGTGTCTGTGTACCAGCCAACGTGGTTCCTACCTTGGGGGGGCGGCCTCCAGGCCGACCGCCTGACCGGCTCCTGCCTGAGAGACGGCATCCTAGCCGACCGCCTGACCGTTTCCTGCCTGTGGGGCGGCATCCCGGCCGACCGCCTGACCGTTTCCTGCCTGAGGGACGGCATCCCGGCCGACCGCCTGACCGGCTCCTGCCTGAGGGACGGCATCCCGGCCGACCGCCTGACCGGTTCCTGCCTGTGGGGCGGCATCCCGGCCGACCGCCCGACCGGCTCCTGCCTGATGGACGGGCCGTTGCCCGTCTGGACGTTTTTTGTGTTCTTGTTCTTTGTTTAGCCTGTGTCTTGGTGTTTGTCCTTGTCTGTTTGTGTTTGCGCCCACCGTCCTTGCTGTTCCTCCCTCCGCCCGCCCTTGTCTTTTTGGGGGGGTGGGTTCTTGGGGACGCCTGGGGGCGTCTTTGAGGGGGGGTACTGTCAGGATGGCACCAGGATGGCGCCATCTAGTGGGTATCCTTTGTTCTGTTCTCCTTTTGTTTTCTGTCAGCCAGCTCTAGATATTTGTTTTTAGTTTTATTTAGTTTCCCTTGTACCAGTTTTCCCAGCTTCATGGTTAGCCTTATTCCTTAGATCCTGCCCCAGTATTTATTAATGTTTAGGTTTGGTAATTCCCCTGGTCTCCTTGTTTATCAGTTCTTACTTCTTGTATTTAGTTTCTACATCTCCAGTCCTTTACTTCTAGTTTAAGTCTCCTTGTTTATTTACTCTTAGTTTAACCTTTTATTAGTTTCCCTTCTGGGTCTCAATGTTTGATCACATCTGGTTTGACCTCCAGTTTAGTCTCCTTTATTTAAACCTTTATTTATTTAGTATACCAGTCCTGCTCTGTGTCTTTAGTTAGTTAATTGTTCCCAGGTGTTTTGTGATTGCGTCCTGTCTTGTCTCTGTGTATAAATAGCCTGTCTGTCAGTTAGTTCCTTGTGGTGTCCTCGTTGGGTCTCCCCTGATGTCTCCTGTGTTGATCATGTCTCCTAAGAGTGAGTTTGCTGCCCTGTCAGCTTTTTGATTTATTATCATTAAATATCTATTTTTGTATTCCTGCCTCCTGTGTCTTGTCTGCACCACTGGGTTCAAGCCTGCCTGTAAACCCTGACAGTCCGATCTCCCAAAATTAAGAAAACCGAGGCCTTGCACCACTACGCTATTAGTGATAAATCACTTCTTGTGACTTCTGCATGTTCTTCAGTCTGTGAAACCGTTTGGTCTTTCAGAACTATACGTTTACATCCTAAAATATTTCCAACAAGGTTCATTGTAAATATTTGATATTTAGACTGCACATTTCTCCCCTTGTAAAAAAGCAATTTGTTAAATCACGTCAAATTATTCTACATTACTTTTTCCATCAGTAAATCATTACGATTTTATACAATTCATTCAATGTGTTGATTAAATCTATATTAACGGCTCTCTCCGAAACAAATTACATTTGTTTTTCAAGTGCGACGTAAAACTATTTTATTTTGCATGAAAAGCTAGCTCGGTGGATGAGTTTAATTTGAGGCATTGTGAGCTGCTTTCAGAATTCATTAAACACAACTCAATCCACACTGTGTATGATGTAATTAGCTCATTTCCATACATAGTTGAAGTTCTAAAACACAAAGTCCACAATCAGAAAATATTGACTTGGTAATAGCATTTAGCACGACAGAGGCACACCCCATCAGAATATTGTTGAGGATCTGCAGAATGTGCTAATAGCAGGGGTGCTGTGAGGGAAGCAGCCACTGTTTAAACAAATGCCTGCCTTTAAAATACATTTGGAGCAGAGAGTGGAATTGGTTGTGGCTGCCCTGCTGTTTTTCAATAAGAGGATCACAGGGAGACACACACATGAGGGATTTAAATCAGATCATTTATTTTCTTTGTGACAAAGCAACAGCTATTTTGTTGAATTATACCCCAAAATCTCCAATGAAGGCTTTGTAGGCTTTCACAGTGCAGTATTTACACTCACATTCTTTAACATGCCACAATCATTTTTAAGTAATTGCAATACAACATAATATATTTAGCATAAAACAAAGCCATAGTAAAACAGGAGAATACACATGCATGGTGACAGGATCAAACTTGCAACAACAACAAAAAAAAAGATTTTTATATTCACACAGTGGATTATCCTGCTATAATCAAGTAATGAATGACATTAAGCTCACACCCTAAATATGATTATGACTTGCCTTTATAAGATTTGTTCACAGATTTTAAATAGACCTATTAACAGAGTAAGTGCTGTCTCTGGTAAATTGGGTCATTCTTGTAAAGAAGGCCTTCATGGTTGTGGAGGATTCACCCCGAGGAGGAATGCACACAGCTGCCATTACAAGGCAAGAGGACCATGAGAGTCGACAGAGGGAAGTGGGAGAACAAAAAAGCTATTCATGCTCGTTTGTCGATGAAATTATATATATATATATATATATATATATACATAATTTGTTTCCCCTCATTCATATTTTCCCTCATCAGGGGTTGCCATAGCAAGTATTTTGCACGAGAGACAAGCACAGGCCAGAGACAAGTGTACCATTAGTGGCTATTGCTCCGGCGATGAGTAATGTCCAACTGCAGCTTTAAGTAGAGCAGCGCCTTATCAAGGTGATGATCGTCAGGTGGTGCTGATAGTCAGCCATCTTGGAGAGAAAAAGCTGCAGCAGATGATACTCTCACACAACTACCTACATGTCAAGATTTTATGTATTGCACTTTGACTCTGACATTTGATGAATTTATTAGGGAATAAAAGAAACGCCCTATGATGTTACTTACAAAATCAGCATAGCTAGCTAACTTGAAAAACATGTAAATTATATATACCGTATTTTCCGATGTATAGGTCGCACCTTTTTATGTTTGTTTTTTTTCAAGGCCTGCGACCTATACACCAGTGCAACCTATTTATGGATTTTTTTCCATATTTTTATACCAATTTTTGACTCAGTTATGAGCCTTTTTAAGTTTGGCAGACAATGGTGCAGTACCACTTTCGGCCGCTAGGGGCCCAGTGCAGTTCCACTTCAAGAGGAGTACACCGACCCAAGAAGAAGAAGAAGACCGTTTCCAGCTCATGTGTCCGAAAAAAAGCTCCTCTGCTCGGACTGACTCTGTCGGCCTCCTGGGCTGGATGTAGCTTTTGTTAGCTCTGTTTGTTTGCTGTTTGGTAGCAAGATAAGTCAAGAACCACTCAGCAGATTTTTTTTTTCCATTTATAGATGGCCTCCCTTTTCACCTTATAGCCATCCTCTCACTCCAATATGTATTTATTTTTTTTATTTTTTTATTTTTTTAGAGAGAAAGAAAAGAGAAAATAAGACAACAAAACAACAATTATCCACAAAAAGAGCACAAGGCAAACACACCCAACCTCCGTCCGCAATCCTGCAAAGCACATGAAATAATACAGCAACGAAACATACATGCATAAAGACTAACAATTTTCATGACCTAGCAGTAGATTTCTATAAATACACATACCCATACCTACAAATATATATATATACAGTACATACATATACATTTATATTAATTCAAATACCCATCTACATATCTGCATATATCTACATACAGGTAGTCCCCGACTTACGAGCGCTCTGACCTACGAGGTTCCGGACTTACGAGCTGGCAAATTTTTGAAAAAAAAAACGCAAAAAATACCAAGTTTTTCTGTGTTTTTTCACCACAGTTCGTTAGCTAAACATGTGGACACACGTTTCCGATCATTTTTATGCACTCATAAGCAGTTTTTCGATGAAAAACGAGTGTTTGTAGTCGCGCTAGCAAAACCGTTCCAACTTACGAGCGAAATTCCGGACTTACGAGACACGTGGCGGCCGTTCCAAGTTACGAATTTTCGCTTTACGATTAACTCGTTGTAACGGAACTCGCTCGTAAGTCGGGGACTACCTGTATACATCCCTGCATCCATTTGTGTGTGGTTGTGAGCATGCATAAGTGAATAAGGTTCCTCCAATAGAACATTTAGTAGTGACTTAAAGCATCAGAGATCCGCCCCCACAAAGCCCGAGGCAGACGAAGGAGCGATCAAAGCCCAAGACGCCAGGAGAGGACCCCGAGCCCAGAGTCCCCAGGGCCACCCGAACAGGACGAGCCACTCGCCCACTCCCCAGATCCGACCAAGGGGAAGAACCGGATGAACCCCACCAGCAATCACACTCAATGACCCCCCAGGGTCAACCGCGACAAATTCACCGGGCCCCGCCGGAGCCCGCCACACCGACGTAGCCCCAGGGCCGATCACCGAGGCCTGGGCACCGGGGACACCCACCCCTCAGGCCCAGACCCGACAGGACCAGAGGACAAGAGCCCCACCAGGCAGCCACCAGGCCGAGCCGACAAACACCCAAGCGCCCAACCCCAGATAGTGAGGGCCCCAAGCACGCCCGCAGGCAAAGGAACACCCACTAGGGGGACACGTGGCAGGAGCGTGACACTAAGTAGCCTCAGATGTATCAGAGAGGGGGCAGTCCAAGTCCCTGCCTGACAGCGGGATTTTTCTGAAACTTACAGAATGGAATGGAATCACAGTGTGGACATTTACAAGTGAGTAGCTTTATTAGATGTTTGAGATTAAAATAAAAAAACAATATTTTATTAGCATAGCTTCTGTTAACTTGTGGTTGTATTTCTGTTTATGTTATAAATAGCTTCAAAACCACTCGGTGTATATTTATTTCTGCTTACAGTACAGAGTAATTACAAGGCTCCAATGTACTTAACTATGTCCTGGAGAAAACATTTGAGATGAGATTCGATTTTTTATTCGTGTCAGAGGCGGACTGGTCTCGTGTTAGCATTCGTTTTATATCTGTGTACCGTACTTGTTTATGTTATAAATAGCTTCAAAACCACTCGGTGTATATTCTGCTTACAGAGTAATTATAAGGCTCCAATGTACTTAACTATGTCCTGGAGAAAACATTTGACATAACATTCAATTTTTTATTCGTGTTTTCAGAGACAGACTCTTCTAATGTTTACCGGTAGCTTCTGTTAGCTTCTGGCAGACATTAGCAGCAGAGCTAAACACTCGGTCCATATTGCCGGGTTGACTCAGCGGTCACGCGGCGCGTAAACAGTGGATGACGCGTTACGTCGGCGGTGACGTAGGTGCGACCTATACGTGCAACCTATTTATGGATTTTTCCAATTTATTGGCAATAATTGGACAGTGCGACCTATACAACGGTGTGACCTATACAACGGAAAATATGGTGTATATATGAGTAAATATTGATAGCTGTGGCCTCCTTTATAATTCTGGAGTGGTTTCCTGTAATGTGTGCTTTCTGTTTCATTACAGTGCATCTTATCAACATTAGGATCATTTATACTGCTTCACAGAAACTTCTTTAAAATGTTGACTCCTTGTGTGTCTATCTTTGTAGAAGCCCATTGAAGTTGAATAAAATACTAATAATTTGTGTCTTTAGTTGTGTTTTTGCTTATAGGCCTAGGTGTTGGTGCCAATGCAAATGTTTGGAAATGAAGCCACACATCCAAGCATCAAAGCCACTAATCAAATCTAATCTTTCTCTTTCCCAAAGCCTTCATCTTCATCTCCTGAATGCATGTGTGCTGATGCATTTACACTCAGTCATCTCCCTTATGCCTCTTTTCCACCGCTCGGCTCGGCTCGGGTTGGATCGGCTCAGGTCGGCTCAGTTCGGGTCGGGTCACATCTATGTTCTGTTTCCACAGCTTTTTTGTACCCCTTCTGTGGGCGGGGTCCAGAATCCTACTCGTCTTACCACATGGTGGCAGTAGTGTTCCTCAAGCTATTTACTACAGTACTAGCCACCACTAGAAGAAGAACACAATAAAGACTTTGTTTCACATATTATCAATTCTATCAAAAACCACAAAGCTGATATTTTTCAAAAAAATCTAGTGTGATCACAACATGTTCATATACGAAATGTATCCTGTTGGAGTTATTTGAAATAAAATTCAATGTTTTATAGACATAAATGTGTCAACCTACGTCCATTATTTTCTACTTTGTTTCACATATTATCAATTCTATCAAAAACCACAAAGCTGATATTTTTCAAAAAAATCTAGTGTGATCACATCATGTTCATATACGAAATGTATCCTGTTGGAGTTATTTGAAATAAAATTCAATGTTTTATAGACATAAATGTGTCAACCTACGTCCATTATTTTCTACTTTGTTTCACATATTATCAATTCTATCAAAAACCACAAAGCTGATATTTTTCAAAAAAATCTAGTGTGATCACATCATGTTCATATACGAAATGTATCCTGTTGGAGTTATTTGAAATAAAATTCAATGTTTTATAGACATAAATGTGTCAACCTACGTCCATTATTTTCTACTTTGTTTCACATATTATCAATTCTATCAAAAACCACAAAGCTGATATTTTTCAAAAAAATCTAGTGTGATCACAACATATTCATACACGAAATGTATCCTGTTGGAGTTATTTGAAATAAAATTCGAATTTTTATAATTTATTTTCGTTGTGCAAACACAGGTTTTGGAAAAAGTCAAAGCGAAACTACTTTAAATGCAGCACATTTGACCATACGTGACAATATTAAAGCGTGGTTAAGCTCAGGAGCCCTCGTACTATTAAAGTCAGCTATGAAATATATTTTATATCTGTTCATTGAGCTACATTTAAAGACATAAAGCCGCCCGCGCGCCGCGTGTTACTCGTGGCGAAACTACTTTTTAAAATCGTGCAGTTTTGAGCAGTACGTGATTTTATTAAGGACACGTTCAGCTGAAGACCCATCTTTGCTATAAATTTAAAAAATAACAATTGTTTTTACCGTGTTATTCATGTAAAAGTCCTGCCGTGGTAGCTTCCCTCGCTTCCGTAAAAACAGCTCTCGTCTCCTCCTCCCTCCTTCCGGAGCGGGTGAGCTCGCTTCAGTACACCTCTGAAAGCAGCCCGAAAATCTCAGGAAATCTCGCGCGGCTCCGCTCGGAATAGCCGGTGGGAAAGGATGAAAGGGGGTCTCTGCGACGCACATATGACGTAACATCCGACCCGAGCCGACCGGTGGAAAAGGGGCATTAGACAGCTGCTCCTGAATAAACATTGTTTACTTCCTAATCGAGCAGGGAGAGCACTGGGGGCCTGAACTCTCACTGTTACCTTGTGCACATGCACACATACTCAGATACACATGAAAAGACGCAAGCTAATACAAACTGAGACAAGCACAAACACAAAATTAAAGAGATTAAAAAAGAACACAAGCATATACCGGTAGAGTTTTAAACGGGAATTATCTACATATGTGCATGCATTACTATATTAAAGATCAAAGCAATTGGGTTATTTATAAACAACATGTGTGAAACTTAATGAAAGCTAAAACTATTACTTCACCCTTAGAATCATGCATATGCAACACTCAAAAATGTAATACAAATGTTCACCAAGGAATTTCTAAATAACGGTACACTTGAGCACATAAATAATCTGGTGCACATATGGTTTTGTACACAAATACTGGCTAGCATAGAGGTGGGGGGCAAGTGGGGAGGTGAGGAAGTGCATGAATGCACTTGCTTCTCCTGCAGGAACAGATGGCCTGAACTCTGTAGGGATGATCACAGAAAGAATGGAGGTCAGGAACCAGTGAAGGAGGGAAAAAGGGAAATGGGGTGAGCAGGTTGGAGGGGGATGGGTGAGGGAGAAGGAGAAGAAAGCTTGAAGGGATGAGAAGGAATGATCAGAGTGAAACCAATGCAAGAAAGGAGATGTTAGGTAGTTTGAATTGAAGTGTGATTGTGGTATAAAAGGGATGATTAAAGGGTAGGGTGAGATGTCTGCAGGCAAACAGGAGAGGTGGTGAGCATATATATATATATATATATATATATA
>JBBPBX010024546.1:23268-39587 GCA_038048925.1 Garcialebias charrua
TATACTGTATATATATTTTTTTCCTTCTTTATAAGAATCTCATATTTTATTTTGTATTAAAATGTTAAAATATCAATAAATATTGAAACATATTAGATAATTTTTAGGTTTATAAAGTCATCCCTACTGTCCAGAAAAGCGCCCTCCAGCAAACTTAAAGTGGTCTGTGGACCACCAGTTGAGAAGCCCAGTTGTAGCAGGTATTGTGGCTCCGGACACGTTTAATTTAGTGAACAATGTGGCAGAAATTGCTATTTTGATCATAAAGGTTGCAGACTCCTGCTCATGGCCTTTTTCCTTTTTCCATCTAAACAATAAGGGTCCACACTCTTAGGAGTAGCAGCAACATGCACTCTGCCCATCTTTCAGGCAACTGCACGGACATAATCTCACCATATTTTGTTGCAATGATAATAAAGCTTATTCTGATTCTGTTGCTGGCCATCTTGAATTGGGTTGGTCTAATCAGTTAACGATGCCACAGCATTAACAACTTTTTTTAAGTTTCTTTAAAACTTGATCTGTGATTTGTGAGCTGTATTACAGTAATAATGGTGCAGACAAAAAAGGTACACATACAGATGCACATATACTGTACATAGACCTGGCTAATAATGTTGCTTCTCACCTTTTCAGGCAGGCAAAAAACAACAACATAGTGATAAACAACAAAATATGTTAGAGTGACATATAGTCATAAGGCTTAAAGGAAAAAACAATGAAAAGTTGTCTTGCATTTATGAAAAAAACTGGGTGAATAAAATCAACATGTTGACAAGTTAGAAATAAAGGTGAAGATAAGTAAGTAGGGAGGGCGAAGATAAATAAACAGAATCAAAATAAATTTCTAGCAGATCCTTTAGCTCTAAACTGACATAATTTACCATAACAGTCAACGTTTGACTAGATACATTCAAATGGTTCACATACTTTGTACATGTGCTAATTACTCTATAAATCTATTTTCACCTCAATGTTGATGTTACATATATTTACAGTAATTGTTTCTCATTATGCATCTGTCTTTCTCGATCTTATTACAGTATCCCATTTAAGTGTACTATTTATATCTTGACAGTTTTGCCCATTCCACTCATTCATTTTCCCAACCCTAATTAACTTTTTTTTTTCACATTTTGCATAATTTCACTGCTAAGCGATAATGAGTGAGGCTTGTCCAGGCTTGTGTAGACTCCGTCCTAATACCCCGTCTGCATGCGTGTGAACAGCTGAGCAACAAGGGGACTCCTTTATGTAACCAGTGGCTAAGACAGGGATAACTCTGGATGTACTCAGCCTAGCTTTGCATTTCTTATAATATTTACTTGTGAAGTGTAAATACCGTAAGACCTTTTCTCTATATGCAAGGATGATGAAACAAGACATCTGCCTGAAGATTACCGGTACACCAAATTAATTTCATAATTCTTCTCACTGGATCATTGATTCTCAACAAAGATCATTATGTCAACTAACTATTAGTGTATCCTTAGTTTAGCATACTTATTAATTCATATCTTAGACCTTATTAGTTTTTCTTTACAATTTATACTTTTGTTGTATGTGACTGGGGTACTTAGTACAAAATTTCATTCCACCACATGTACCACATGATGTGAATGACAATAACGAAACACTGACTTTGACCTATAAACATCAATTAAAATGTGGAAGCCCTGATTCCCAGTGGTAGTCACAGCTAACCAAAAATTAGCTTCACTAACCAGTATTCTACTAACTAAAAATAGCTTTACTGACTCTAATCTACTAAACATGTAAAAAGAAAAAAAAAAAAAAAAGAGCGGAAGCTAACAATAAAATGCTAGCTGCTAAGACGGCTGTCAATCATGTGTCACAAATCTTTGTCATTTTTTTTTATTATCTAATTTGTAATTACCGGTAGGTATTTTAGAACTTAATTACTTGGATCCTAAAATAAGAGAAAATGTTCAAGCACTCACTTTAAAACTTCACAGGAGATGAGATGTTGCGGTAAAACACAAGGGAAAATAAATACAATAAAAAAAGATATCCTGAACCTACAGACTGGACATGTTGTAAACCAATACAGCAACAATCTGTGGCCAATGATTTGCTGTGGGAGTTCAGTTTTCTGCAGGCTCTGGAGTTCCAAGATGGTGTCCAGTCAATCACACCTGCAACCCATTCCCATGATGAAGAGCCAGGAGAATAAGGCTGCAGAGGGGCTCTACTCTCTGCTGGAGCGTTTCATTCCTAGTGGTATTTATGCTTCTAACCTCTATGTGTGAATAACTGCAATAGTTGAACTTACCTTGTGATTTGTCTGTGCTTCAGTCTCCTCGCCTGAGTTCCACTGGGTCCTAGAGTCCTCGGAGAAAAAAACAGAGTTCCTTGTGGACCTCCTCAGCTGTCTCCCCATCTTACAACCACTTGCCTGCCACACCTGAGACACCCTCCTCCGTCATGATGTAATTATTGCAGACCTTCTTCCTCTCTTCGTCTCATAACACCAACTGTAAGGAAGGCAGTCATGTGAATCTGCATCTCTTGGAGCTCCACCATTCTGACCGCTCTCCTTGTTCGCCAGGTTTCCGGAGCCTGATATTTTGCACTGTACATAAAACACAGTTAACTTTTCTATGTTTTGAGTCTGTTTTGCTTCTATCCATATGATCTGGGTTCATAGTGTCTGTTACATATGTAAACAGATGTCCTAACTTATTAAAATTTTGGTAACAGACTGATCACACTTCACACATGAATAATTAAATTTAAAGAATTGTAGTACACTGAGGTCGTAACTTATACATTTATAGGTGGAATTTTGAAAGGTAAATTGTACTTTTTGGATCTGTGTGATGATCCTTTTGAGCAGAATGCTTACTGCCAATGTAATATTAGTATAATCTTACATAAATTAAATTAAAATTTTCCTGAAGAAATCTAAAAAAAAAAAAAGTTAAAATA
The DNA here is from genome assembly GCA_038048925.1 of Garcialebias charrua. Taxonomy (NCBI): domain Eukaryota; kingdom Metazoa; phylum Chordata; class Actinopteri; order Cyprinodontiformes; family Rivulidae; genus Garcialebias; species Garcialebias charrua. The sequence continues at coordinate 26,218 of JBBPBX010024546.1, forward strand.
TATCAGTTTTATTTTTTTATTTTTTTTAACACATCAGACCACCTAAAACCAGTTCAGTAAGATATCTGTGGTGGCCAGTTGAGCCTAGTTAGTGGCAGCTGGGAAAATAAAACAGAGCTCCATGGAAATTGGTTTCACCTTCTCATTAAGTTTTGTGTTTTTAATCTACACTCTGGAATTTTTCAGAAGTATCTGAACAGATTGGTAATCTGAGCTCATGCATTTACATATGGATTCATTTTGGTAAAACAGCAAGACTGAAGCAATTTAACTAAATAAGAACTATTCACGCTCAAAACAACAAATAGCTAAATTGTCGATCTTCACCTTAAGTTATGCATACAAAGTAGATAATCTTGCAACCTTATAGTCACATATAAAGTCAAAGTCAAAGTCAACTTTATTGTCAGATCTGCAATATGTACAGTGCAGGACATACACAGGACCGAAATTGCGTTTCTCTCAGTCCCTCGGTGCAACAGTAAACATCTAAACATTGAAACACTGAAACATATAATAATAGACATAAGCATAAAATAGTAAAACTAACACTGTCCTGAGTTTTTTGCATAGTGGTATAAGAGTATGAAAATTTACACCAACTCTAAAACTAAAACATTAAACATTTAATGAACATAATACTGTCCTGAGTTTTTGCATACTAGTATAAAAAAAGAGTATAAAAAGTATAACTAAAATAAACTAAAGGTTTCTAGCATTGACATTTGCAAAGTGGCAAAGCAGCGTATGAGTCAATGTACACATGTATAAATGTATTTATTTAGATTTACTTTTTATGTTTTTTCTGAAAATTAAACAAAGTTCATTTTAATCTAACAGTTTTACGAAGATTATAAGGAGCTCATAATATATTGCGATTTTAGTGACTTTTTTTCCACTGGGCTGCAAGTTGTTGGTAAAAAGCAATCACGAGATCTCACACATGTTTTCAGAATGTGTTGCAGTTTTTGAATTTTCTGTGTGAAACAGAGGTGTAAAAACATGTCAGTTGCGTTGTATATACCAGTACGTATGTTCAAAACATTTATGCCGCAGGTTTTTTTTTTTTCATAGGGTCGCTGTGGACTTCTCCAACCTGTCTCAAATCCATCTGAAATTGCCTCAGGCATCGCCAACCCATCTTAGGTGTTCTAGATGAAAGTAGGCTGACCGAGTGATATTATTGACATGGGAAGAGAAAGAGAGGGTGCTATCAAAGATGACACCCAGACTCTTAACCTGATGGGAGGGAAAGATGGAAGATGTTATCAACTGGAATGGAGAAGCTATGAAGTTTGTTTAGTATTGATTTAGTTCCAATTAAAAGAAGTTCTGTTTTATTGCAATTTAGTTTAAGAAAATTTAAAGTGAACCAGTGTTTTATTTCAAGCAGACAATCAGTGAGGGACGAAGGTGGAAGTGCAGAATTAGGTTTGGTTGAAAGATAGAGTTGGGTGTCATCTGCGTAGCAGTGAAACTGAATATGATGTTTGCGAAAAATGAAACCAAGAGGGAGAAGGTAAATGATAAACAACAAGGGTCCCAGGACTGAGCCTTGTGGAACACCTGAGGTAACGGAAACAGGATGAGACGTGGATGATTTTAGTTGAACAAACTGAGTGCGGCCAGAAAGGTATGAATGGAACCAGTCTAGAGGTGTATCTACAATGCCAAGAGAGGAAAGTCTGTCCAGAAGAATTTTGTGTGAAATTGTGTCAAAGGCTGCAGTCAGATCAAGCAGAAGGAGTATGGATAATAAACCAGAGTCGGCAGCGAAGAGAAGGTCATTGGTGATTTTTATGAGTGCACTTTCAGTACTGTGGAACGGACGGAAACCAGATTGAAATTGTTCATATAAATTATTGCAAGACAGATGAGCATGAAGTTGAGCAGCTACTGTTTTTTCAAGAATTTTTACAATAATTCAGTAACGAAAAAAATCGCGATATAATTTTATTCAATAACGATGATATGAAGTTTAAGCATATTTTCGATATTTCGATAGACATAACGCTATGATTACAGTGTTTCGCTGATGTATTCGTTTTTCTGTTCGGGTTGACGTTTCAACCCGGACAGAAAAAGCTGCAGCATAAATACGTAAATGCGTGATGAGGTAATATGCAAAGCCCGAGTCCGGGAGTCAGTGGTAGCAAGATAGGCTAATCTACAACGTGCAGAAAGTTTTTCAGCCAAAATGCGTGCCCGTCAGACTGAAGAAGTGTTCAACCCGGACAGAAAAAGCCGCGGCATAACTACGTAAGTACGTGGTGACGTAATATGCAGAGCGGGAGTCAGTGCTAGCAAGCTATGCTAATCTACAACATGTGAAAAGTTTTCAAATCAAAATGAGTGCCCCTCAGAATGTGACTGAAGAAGTGTTCACAAAGGAAGAGAAAGCAGACGACATAATTGACAAGAAAGGAAAGACTAATTTGGCGGTTTGGAAGTGGTTTGGCTTTCAAAGATCTGATAAACAGCAGGTTTATGTATGCTGCAAAATATGTCGAAGAGTCGTTCCAACTAGCAGTGGGAGTACAACTAACTTGTTTCACCATCTGAAGAGTTTGCACTCTATAGAATATGCTGAGAGTCAAAAGATGAAGCATAATAAAAAATCTGAGCCAACATGTCCCTGAAGTATCACTCCCGGCTCCAGCTGTATCCAAAGAGAAGCCCATTCAGCAAATGCAGATTGCTGTATTCATGCTATATGACAAAAACTCCAAGCGTCATAAAGACATAACTAAGGCTGTTACAAATTTCTTGGCGAAATACATGATGCTCTTTACTAAAGACAAGGGCGGCCGTGGCGTAGTGGTAATGGCAGTCGTCCCCCGATCGGAAGGTTGGTGGTTCGAATCCCGGTTCCCCACACCATGTGTCGTGTCCTTGGGCAAGACACTTAACCCCGAGTTGCTCCTGGTAGGACTGGAAAGCACCTTGCATGGTAGTCTGCCGCTACCGGTGTATGAATGTGTGTAGCACTTTGAGATTTTCACTAATGAAAAGTGCGTTATAAATTGAATTCATTATTATTATTGTAACACCACCGCTTGAGGTGGAGAAGTGTCACGAACACATCTGAAGGTCGTGGGGTGGAGAAGGAGTAACCACGCTGAAAGGGAATAGCTTGGCTGCACGGACTTTATTCAGCTCTTCAATACAACGTCATCCCCTCATGAACGCTGCCCGCGTCTCCCCTTGTTTTCGCCCGCTTAACCTGAACACACCCAAAAACCCACGAAGAAGAAGTCTCTTAAAGACACAGTAACCTAAATACGTAACTGCCCAAATAAATCATCTTACATCAAAATAAATCAAAATAAATCATCTTACATACTTCCCCCTCTTTAAATGAAATGTCCTCATTTCAAAATAAGGTAACCATAGTAACAATAAGAGAAAATAAATCATCTTCCCAAAACACAATCTCAGAACAATAAACAAAGTCCACATATAGAACAGTTTTTTTTTTTTTTACTTTGTCACGACAACAGTCGTCGTGGCTTCCTAACCATGCGTCCACACCTGGTGACAACTGTACCCTCAGAAGGTGGCAAGCTAAGAGGTGTTTGCGCCGGCTGCTGGGAGACTGGTTCTGTTTGTCTCCTTGGTGAAAGTGTCAATGACCTCGCAGTTTCTGCTGTCTGTGCTGTTTGGCCAAAGATCAAGGGCAATGAGCCAGACAAAGCTGTGTACTTCGGCAGCGTGTTCATGTTTGTCATTGGGACAGATTGATTGCCCTCCATTGTTAATGTGTCTGTGGAACCACGATAAGGTTTCAACCGATCATAGTGGATGACCTTGGTCGCAGCCTGAGGGTGTTGCACATCCACCAGCTTGTAAAGGAGCCCTTTGTCGTCCACAGATACAACCTTATATGGTCCAGTCCAGTTTGGAGCAAGCTTCTGTCGTTGTGTGGTGGGATCATCCATCCATACCAGATCACCACAAACGTATGGCCTGAACCTCGTGTCCTTGTTGTAGTAGTATTCCCGTTTTTGTCTCTGTTCTTCACTATGTAGAAAAACAGTCTCAAAAGCAGCGTCCATCCGTCGAGCTAGTTCTGCACCATAGTTAGTCGGACTATCAGAAACTGTTGGCGATGAAACATGAACAGTAGCCGGTAGTCTGGGCTCTCTGCCATGCACAAGGAAGTAAGGAGAATACCCTGTGCTCGAGTGTGGCGTAGAGTTGAATGAAAGCACCACAGCAGGAAGGTAGTGGTCCCACTCACCCCCATAGTCCTGGATGAGTCGAGCCAACTGTTCTTTCAAAGTCCTGTTAAATCTTTCCACCATACCATTCCCTCTTGGGTGATATGGGGAGGTCCTTTTCTTTGTCATCTGTAGTTTCTGACAAATGTTTTGTATAATTTCTGACTCATATTGTCGTCCCTGATCCGACAACAGTTCCTCAGGGACACCATGTTCAGGGATATACCTTTCACAGAGTAACTGTGCTACCGTGGCAGCCCTTTGATCAACCATAGCATATGCATTCACATACTTGGTGAAATGGTCCTGTACCACAAGCACATATCTGTTTCCCACAGATGTGACTGGCAGTTCGGTAATGTCCGTACAGAGTCAGAGTCAGAGAGTCAGAGAGAATTTATTGTCATTTGCACCGCATGTAGTACATGTGTTGAAAACGAGATTATGTACACAGGGTCCCAGTTACATCCAACAACAAATGCAAGAGAAAAACAATAATAACATCTAGGATTAACTAAGAGAGACATCAGCTAGTAATACACTAAGCCCTAATGTAGTAGAAAAACATCATTATAAACAGCAGCACGAACATGAGCAGATGGTCACAGATGAACGCAGATAGTCACAGATGAACGCAGCAACAAGAAACAGATCAGTATCAACATGATGTGACATTTTGCAGTGTTTATTCTTATTATTTATTTATTCATGAGTCTGACAGCCTCAGGGTAGAAGCTGTTCCTCAGTCTAGTGGTTCTACATTTGATGCTCCTCAACCTCCGTCCCGAGGGGAGTGGTGCAAAGAGTGAGTGTGCTGGGTGAGTGAGGTCTTTCATGATGCAGGTGGCTCTTTTTCTGCATCTGGAGGTGTAAATGTCTGTGATGGTGGGGAGACTGACTCCCACAGACTTCTGTGCAGCCTTCACCACTCTTTGTAGAGCTTTCCTCTCTGCAACTGTGCAGCCTCCATGCCACACGTTGATGCTGGAGCACAGGACGCTCTCCACTGCACACCTGTAGAACGAGGTGAGGACTGAGCTTCTCAGACCGGCTCGTCTCAGCCGTCTGAGGAAGTAGAGTCTCTGATGACCTTTCTTGATCAGGCTGGTGGTGTTATTGCTCCAGCTGAGGTTATCATTCAAGTGTACACCCAGGTACTTGTAACTGGAGACCACCTCCACCGCAGATCCACCTATATACAGTGGGGTGTGGGTGTGTTTGTTCCTTCTGAAGTCCACAATCATCTCCTTCGTCTTCTTCACATTCATGTGAAGGTTGTTCTCTTTGCACCAGCTCTCCAGATGTTCCACCTCCTGTCTGTAGCTGGATTCATCATTATCTGTGATGCATCCCACCACAGCTGTATCATCTGCAAACTTAACAATATGACAGCCTGGATGTGTGGCTGTACAATCATATGTGAGCAGAGTGAACAGAAGAGGGCTCAGCACACATCCTTGAGGAGAGCCAGTGCTGAGGGTGATGGCGGAGGAGGAGAAGTTGTGGATCTTCACGGACTGTACAGACCAACTGAAATGGTCTTTCAGTCTGAATAGATTGTAAAGGAGCTCTTTGCTTTGGTACAACCCTCCTAAAAGCTTCACATGTCTTACACAAGTTACAGAACTGCTCAATATCAGATCTCATTCCTGGCCAATAACACACTGTCAATGCTTTCTTAAATGTTCGTTCAGCACTGTAATGACCAGAACATGGATTACCATGAAAAAATTGCATTGTCTCTGTAACCAGTGCCACTGGAATTAACACTTGATAAACCTCAGGTTTGCCAGGCGGTGTTTGACCTTTTCGACACAACAAGTTATTACATAGCAACAAGTTATGAAACTGCCACCATAGTTTCCTCTGCATTTTACCTTTTACCTGTCTGAGGTAGGGACGTTTCTTGTTTTTAACCCAATTATGCACTTCCCCGAGAACAGGATCAGCAAGTTGTGCATTTACAATGTCCACGTTATGGGCAGATAATGTCTGTTGTAATGTGTCAAACCCCACATTCACATGTGTCCTATCAGTGTCCACACAACAAACTTTTGGTACCATATCGGTCCTCTCTAAATGTTCAGGGGTCGAGCATGACCCCTCATCATTACCCCTCGCCTCAGACAGTGAGACAGATTGTCCTGTATCACTAGGCGAAGAGTGAGCTTCAGGTAGCGTCGTACTTGTCATCTCAATAGAGTCCTGTCCCAATGGTATCCGTGACATGGCATCTGCATTTGTGTGTTTCTTACCCTCTTTGTGAGTGATTGTCCATTGATACGGATCGAGCTCCAACGCCCAACGACCCCTGCGTCCTGTAGGGTCATGCGTAATGTCCATTTTCCTTAAACTAAGCAAAGGACGATGATCAGTAATAATGGTGAAAGGATTGCAACTCAGGTAATGTCTAAAGTGTCTGACTGACCACACAATAGCATACAGTTCTTTGTCATAGGTAGACCATTTTCTCTCTGTTTTTGACAGTACATGACTTGCAAATGCCACCACCCTTTCTTGTCCCTGTTGTATCTGTGATAGTACTGCACCAACTGCCAAATTAGATGCATCTGTGCTCAGAATGAATGGTTCATCAAAGTTTGGAAATGCCATTATTGGAGGAGAAGTCAGTGCCTTCTTAAGTGTTTGAAAAGCTGTGCTACAGTCATCTGTCCATTCAAACACAACTTGTTTTTGGGTAAGTCTATGTAGAGGCTGAGCAATAAAGGCATATTGATGCACAAAACGTCTGTAATATGAGCACAGTCCCAAAAAGGCACGTACCTCTGTCGGCGAACGTGGAACAGGCCAGTCACTAATGCGTTCACTGTTGATTGGGTCCACCGTCAGTCCCTCTCGTGACACAATGTGTCCCATGTACTTCACAGCAGGTTTGCAAAAGTCACATTTCTTAGGGTTTAACTTTAACCCTGCTTGTCTGAAGCGAGTGAGAATGTCTGTGAGATTGCCTAGATGTTCTTCAAATGTTTTTCCCATGCAAATGATGTCATCCAAGTAAATGACACAAGTTGTCCAGTGTAGACCTCGCAGAACCAGCTCCATGAGCCTTTGAAAGGTTGGAGGTGCGTTTTTGAGTCCCATGGGCATGACCTTAAATTGGTACAAGCCATCACCTGTAGTAAATGCAGTCTTTTGTCTGTCTGCAGGATCCATTTGTACTTGCCAGTACCCACTAGACATGTCCATGGTAGAAAAGTACTGCGAACCAGACAACGCGTCTAAACTGTCATCTACTCTTGGTAGGGGGTGTGCGTCAGTAATAGTGACAGAGTTCAGTTTTCGAAAATCTACACAAAATCTATATGAGCCATCTTTCTTTTTCACCATCACCACCGGGCTGGCCCAGGGGCTCGAGCTGTCCTCTATCAAATCTTGCGCCTTAAGTGCTTCCACTTGGCGACGGATTTCAGCCTTCATGACTGGAGAGGTGCGGTAGGCTCTCTGAGAGACTGGGGTGTGACAGTTCGTAATGATTTTGTGTGTGACCATGTCAGTTCTACCAAAGTCATGTGGGTGTTGACTAAACACGTCAGCAAAAGAAGTCAAAGTGTCCGTCAGTTGTGTTTTCTGCAATGGCGTCAGGTCTGAATCAGTGTCATCTATAATAGGAGTTGCACCCGGACTGTCAGGTATCTGTCTATTAACATTACCAATAGAACCATCCATAATGGTGAACTCACTCTGGCCCCCTGCCAGGATAGCATGAAAATGTCCCACCTGTGTACCATCATGTAGCATAACTTCACTATGTGAAACATTAGCCACCTTCACACAAATAGAACCGTGCTCTACCCTCGCCACAGTCCATGCCATACCAGTAGAGGACTGATCGGTATAATGTGGTTCGAACACACCAATGTAACCATTAGGTAAAAACCCTTTGAGGGGTACATCAAGATTAGCTGTGATGACCCTCTCTGACATAGCCGGAATGGCAACCGTGGCCGCCACTGTCACCGCAGTCAGGCAGGGAATGTACAAATGTGGACTAACTAGTGGTACAGCTGTACCAGCTACATTGCATGTCATGGTGCGAGTGTCAACAGTAATGCCATTTGCCACCATAAAGTCCCAACCTAAAATGATTGGTTTAGTACAGTTTCTGACAACTTGAAGTGTATGTGTCATGGGCTCACCTGCAATACTTAGGTTCACATAAATGGAGCCTACAGAGTCAAGGGGATCACCTGTGACCCCAGTGAGAGGGATAAACCGTTTCATAATGGGTTTTCTCTGAAGAGCAGGTGTAGCCATTCTAAAAGTCTCACTAATAATAGAAACGTCAGCTCCTGTGNCACAGTGTCCTCAATAACAACTGACACATATCTTTTGTCTACATCAGTCACACACAAGCTGTCAGTAGTACCTGTGTCAGGGTGAATGTCGTTGTCCGTCTGGGCCAAAGAGAAGTTGGTAGCTGACAATTTGCCCTCATTGTCAGCTACTTGTAGTTTCCCTGCTCCCGGTATTGACGTGCAGGGGACTGGAACCGTACCCGGGCCGGACTGGGAGAGCGATGAAGGCGGCCACTTTCATAGCGGCCCGGAGAGCGACCACGGCTAGCATAGCCCCTGTTTGGAGCGTTGTAGCCCTGCGAGTAGCGTTCAGATGAGCTGGTTCGAGCAGGTGACTCCCGTTGGTTGCGTTCCTCGTCATGTGATGTGCGGAAGGAGCTGCGGCGATGTGTGTTCCGGTCGTCCGATGAGTCTCTGCGGCGTGGAGGTGACAGATGGTAGTCATCCGATGAATATCTGCCCTCACCTCGTCCAGCCGAAGCGGAGCTCCGATGACGAAATCCATAATCCCGCCTGTCCTGTCGATATGCGTCCTCACGCTGGCGGTCAACCGTCATTTGTAGCTGATGAACTTTGTCCGCCAGCATTTCGATCGTGTTTGCCATTTTCTTGAAATCCATAATCCCGCCTGTCCTGTCGATATGCGTCCTCACGCTGGCGGTCAACCGTCATTTGTAGCTGATGAACTTTGTCCGCCAGCATTTCGATCGTGTTTGCCATTTTCTTGAAATCATCCCCCGTAGCTGAGTGGACTCCTTGAGGAGCAGGTGAAGGGAGCTGAGTAGACCACCCAGGTGAGACAGCAGGGTAAGCTGGCGTAGAAGAAGACTGCACCGGAGCTGGGGATGTGAACACTCTAGTAGCTTGGTGAGCAGCTTCAATTTGAATAGCCAACTGTAGCGCAGTCTCCAATGTTTTAACCCCCTGTTCATGACATCGCAGTTGGAGGTATGGGTCAAGTCCAGCAATAAAGCGTCTAAATTTTTCTCCCTGTTTAGCATTATCGCCATAAGTTGGAAAAGCTTCCTCGACCAGACGGCAAATTTCTGCAGCGAACACAGGGAGAGCTTCACCAGGGAGGCGGCTGCGTGCATTAATGTAGCTCTGGAAAGTCGACAAATAAGCAGTTTGTCCAAACACGCTTTTCAGCTTTTCCTTCGTGGCTGAATAGTCTGTTTTAACTGCATCGGATAAACTGTCCCAGTAACTAAAAGCAGCTCCCCCCAAGTATGTAGGCAACAGTTTCGCCAAACTGTCTTCAGTAGCATCAGGATCAGCCTCAACAGTCACTTCAAAACGTCTACACCATCTTGAAAAATCCTCTTTTCCATCTCCCACAAACACGTGGCTGTACTGTGGCCTAGTACGACCCGCAGCAGAATGAAAAGGTAATTGTTCCCAAAAGTTACTCTCCATCACTGAGTATTAGACGTTGAGACTAGTAGAAAAAAAATTGGAGGAATAAAAAAAAAAGTCCGTCCTCAGCAGCAGCTAAACGCGCCTATCAGCATGTGCAGCATTAGCTATAAGGCTAATAGCATGCTAAGCATGTGCTCACCGCTCCAATCGCTGAAAGCGTCCACAAACCCGCTGCCACCAGTGTAACACCACCGCTTGAGGTGGAGAAGTGTCACGAACACATCTGAAGGTCGTGGGGTGGAGAAGGAGTAACCAGCTGAAAGGGAATAGCTTGGCTGCACGGACTTTATTCAGCTCTTCAATACAACGTCATCCCCTCATGAACGCTGCCCGCGTCTCCCCTTGTTTTCGCCCGCTTAACCTGAACACACCCAAAAACCCACAAAGAAGAAGTCTCTTAAAGACAAAGTAACCTAAATACGTAACTGCCCAAATAAATCATCTTACATCAAAATAAATCAAAATAAATCATCTTACATTATTATTATTATTATTATTATTATTATTATTATTATTATTATTATTATTATTATTATTATTACAGTGGAAAATGTGGGTTTCAATCAAATTATGTCAGTCATCAACCACAGATACCAGCTCCCCGGGCGGAAATATTTTTCACGCACAGCCATACCTGCACCTTTTGGTGAAGTTAGAGAAAGGGTGGAGGAGCAACTCAAGTCTGTGTCAACATTTTCAACTACAGCTGACCTGTGTTCAAGCAGAACCTCAGAACCATACTTGAGCCTGACAGTTCACTTTATTGACCAAGAGTGGAAGCTTGTCAGCTTATGTCTCCAGACGGTCCATTTTCCTGAGGATCACACTGGCTAAACCATTGCAGCTGGACTGACAGATGTGCTCGCCTCCTGGTGACTCAGTGACGACCGCCAGGTCTGCATCACCACAGATAGTGGGGCCAACATGATCAAAGCAGCTGAGCTGAACACCTGGACAAGACTGCAATGCTTTGGGCACCGACTGAACTCTGCAATCGGTAAGTTATACAGTTAAAATACACTTCAGTGTTATGTTATTTTGTTTATAGTATGAAGTTTTATTACTAAAATCATCAAATACAACATGCTTCACACAAATAGGCTTAACCGACGGCAATTTTATTTATTTATTTTGCATTTTAAGCTGTACACTAACACTCACTACATTACATTGTAGTAAAGTGTAATTTCTTCATCTAAAAAAGTTAAGTCAGGTCCTCTGGACGGGTTCAAAAAAACAAACAAAAAAATTTAGAAATGTTTTGACTTCAGTCTTAGGAGCTGTATTCAGCTCAGCCTTATAAAGCAGATAATTTGTTAAATTTTATTTTTATTTTTTTGTGAACCTTTATACTGTACCTCATACCTGAATTTCCCCATTTTGGTTAAAATAAAGGCTGTTTCTATTCTATTTAAATCAGATGTAATCAAATATACTTAATCTAGCCTGGTTAAAACCACACCCTGTCCTTCACTTCACTTCAGACTAGGGTCTGGGACCTCTCCATTTTAAAACGATTCTTGCTGGAGGCGTGGGCTCTGCTGAGGAACAAAACCATTGGATATTTTGAACAGGGAAAGCATTCTGCTCCCTCCCCTCAGAGCCACCCCCCGTGCTCTGGTGAACTTGACAACTGCTCCGCCTCCTGCAGCTCTTCTCTTGCTGCTGGCTGCCGCGCTGCAAATTATGTGTTTATATGTTAATAAAACGTTTTAATAAAATACAATAAAACCATGGATCGCTGGTCCAGCTCACCAGAAGACCAGAACATCTGATGGGACTCGGTCAGCAACGTAAAACCCGAGTTTAATTCTCGTGACAACCTCAGCCATTTCCTCCTTGTTCATTTCAGCGGAGGGAGAGAAGGAGGAGGGCGCGAGCGATCACTTGACTTTTGGCCCAAAAAACAAAAGAAAACTCCAGATAAGGGATTAAGAAGGGGAAATTAATAAATTTGTGTCACATATAAAACAGTTCTGCATCGCTTTGCATCGCTTTGAATGAGAACATGCCGGTGCTCGCTGACTGCGCGCTGGCAGAGCCCTTTTATAGGGCTCTGCGCGCTGGGACAGGTGGGGGCGTGGGTTAGGGTCCAAAACTCCGTCCCTTCTGTTCTCTGATTGGTCCGAACAAAAATCTACCGGAGAAATGGTTGTTAATGAGAGAAGTCCCAGACTGTGCAGTGAAGGGAAATGAGAATTGAGCGGAGCTGTGCAGGAAGGCGAGGGCCAGGCTATACTTAATCAAGAGAATTGTGATTTTTCTCTAAGAATAATATAAATAAATATTTGTTAAAATATAAATACAAATGTTTTATATTATATTATTTGCAATAATTTTTCTCTGTGTTTACAGAAAAAGTTAACCAAGACAAGCGAGTGGACAGAGCAGTTGGGGTCTGTAAAAAGGTGGTGGCTGCCTTCTCCTACTCTTGGAAAAAGAAATCGGAAGACTGTCCAGGAGATGAGTAAGTCTTTGTGTAAACATAATCGGAGGTGTGTAGTGTTTTAGATTATAAACTATTTATTTTACGTGAGTTCATGTTGTTTTACTTTATACACTTTGAGTGTATAAAGCCAATTATCACGGCAGATTATGTTTGTTCGCTGCTAACAAGCTAGCCGAATCAGATAGCTAACACAATAGCCGCGATACAGGCCACGTTGCTAATTATGTATTTTTAAATTATGTCTGCGCGATCAGGTAATTCTTTTTATTCGGGGAGGGTTTATTAATGAGAGTTTTGGATGATTTACTGTCTTAAAATGATATATCGCTGACGCAACCGGTAATAAGCCGACATAGCAGCTAACAAACATTAGCCGAGTGCCCGGAGCAAACACGTTGCTAATGATGTATTTTTAAATTATGTCTGCCGATCAGGTAATTCTTTTTATTCGGGGAGGGATATTAATGAGAGTTTTGGATGATTTACTGTCTTAAAATGATATATCTCAGACGTGACCGGTGTCAGGGACTCTTGTTAGCCAAGATAGCTTCTAAAAATATTAGCCGAGAGCCCGGAGCAAACACGTTGCTATGTATGCATTTTTAAATTATGTCTGCGCCATCAGGTAACATCTGTAATTTTTTTATTCAGGGAGGGTTTATTAATGAGAGTTTTGGAAGATTTACTGTCTCAAAATGATATCTCAGACGCGATAGGACATGCTCCGCCATTATTATTTAAATGCACGTTGGAGCGTGCCTTCCCGTTGTCACGTCAAGATGATGTTTTGCGGAAATGCGCAGATTTTTAGGGGCGTATCCCAGAGAAAAAAACTACCATAACTTGGAATAAAAATTTAATATATTTATAATTTATTATGCAAAAACGACCAGAGCTCAATGATATAAGATATATATGTTCTGACAAATATTCAAATTTACAAAATCATGTCACAATACCTTTAAA
>JBBPBX010024547.1:4878-24480 GCA_038048925.1 Garcialebias charrua
TGAAACCAAGGAAAAGGATAAAACAGATTCAATAAAAGCACGGTAAAACATGGTCATTATGGTTCGGTCAATATTAAAATGGTTGAGTTTCCTTAGACAATAAAGGCGCTGGTGGGCCTTTTTGCACACCTTGTCAAAATTGGTTTCAAAGTTTAATTTATCGTCTACGATTGTCCCGAGATATTTGTAAGACTGCACTGTCTCAATTGCTTGACCTTTAATTAAAGTGACTCCGTGCTGGTGAGGTTTCTTCCTAAAATCAATGATCATGTCTTTTGTCTTATCTGTGTTTAGTTTGAGGAAAGAGTCCTCGCACCATTGAACAAAATCATCAGTCACCTGCCCATGGCTACTTTCATTTCCTTTAAGCAGACTGACAATAACAGAATCATCTGCATACTTTATAATGTACCTGCTCTCATGTCTGCTCCGACACATGTTGGTGTATAGAATAAAAAGCAGGGGTGACAGTACACATCCCTGGGGTGACCCGGTGGAAGAGGACTTAGATTCAGAGAGACAATTATTCACCCTTACTCTCTGTGTCCTGTTACTTAAAAAATCCAAGATCCAGCCCATCAAATTGTTACTCAGAGGAAACTGTTCAACAAGCCTTTCAGTTAATATGTGAGGTTGGATTGTATCAAAAGCTGAGGAAAAATCTACAAATAAAAGTCTGACATGGGTCGCATTTAAATCTAAGTGTTTAAAAAGCATGTTAAACAGGGTGAGTGTTGCGTCCTCTACGCCTCTATGAGGCCTGTAAGCAAACTGCATGGGATCTAAAAGATGTTCAGTCTGCTTTAGAATCTCACCTCTGATTAATCTTTCAAAGATTTTCATCAGAACTGAGGTCAAAGCTACTGGTCTAAAATCACCAACAGTTTTCGGATGGTTGGATTTAGGGACAGGAACCACTACAGCATCTTTCCAGATGATGGGAACATGTTGTGTTTCCAGAGACTTATTATAAATATACTGAAAAATGGAGCTCAGCTCATTGGCACAGAATTTTACAGAACGGCCACATACATTATCTGGTCCGTGACTTTTGTTCACTTTCACACACTGAAAAGCTTGTTTCACATCTTGGAGGCTGATGTTAGAGTGCTGTGTGTCTTTAAGATCGTGAACTAGTTTCTGGATTTCACTGCTAAAATCACAGGTATCAAAACGACAATAAAATGAATTTAAAGCATTTGCAAGTTTAAAATCTGAATCAAAACCATCTATAGTGACACGGGTTTTATGCGGCTTCTGAAGGCCTGCAATAGTCTTCATACTAGCCCATGCTGAGCCAAGTTGATTTGTGGCCATTTTATTCTCCAATTCGTCTTTGTACTTTTGTTTTGCTTTTGAAATTTCTACCTTCACTTCTTTTCTGGCTAAATGCTGGTCAAAGACTGTTCCCTGTTTAAAAGCAATTGATTTTTTATACAAACTGGACTTAACTGATTTAGTAACCCATGGTCTGTTATTAGGATATATTTTTACACGCTTCGCTGGGATAATCATATCTCTGCAAAACGTGATATAAGAACATGTGACATCCACTAATGAGTCTAAATCATCACCACAAGATTGTTTAAAAAGATCCCAGTCCGTACACCGAAAACATTCCTGCAGTGAGAGAACTGATTCCTCTGTCCAGACTTTTATGTCCTTGATCTCAGGTTTTTCTCTCTTCAGAACAGTTTTGTAGATGGGCAGCAGATGAACACAGTTGTGGTCAGCAGAGCCCAGTGGAGGGAGTTGGACAGACTTAAAAGCATCCTTCACTGAGCCATAACATAAATCCAGTGTCTTATCACCTCTTGTTGTGCAGGAAACATACTGATAAAAATTTCTCAGTGTTTTCTTAAGAGAAACGTGATTAAAATCACCTAAGACAAAGTTAGGTGCATCTGGGGAGATGGACTGCTGCTTCTGCACGACATCAAAAATTGTGCTGGAGGCAGAGGTGGGGTCTGCCTTTGGATGAATGTACACAATTGTGATGAAAATTTGGGGGAACTCACGGGGCAGATAAAAGGGCCAGTCTGTTGAACTCTCAGTTTGTGGAACTCTCAGTTTGTGGAACTCTCAGTTTGTGGAACTCTCAGTCTTTGGAACTCTCAGTTCGTGTAACTCTCAGTCTGTTGAACTCTCAGTTTGTGGAACTCTCAGTTTGTGGAACTCTCAGTTTGTGGAACTCTCAGTCTGTGGAACTCTCAGTTTGTGAAACTCTCAGTTTGTGGAACTCCCAGTTTGTGGAACTCTCAGTCTGTGGAACTCTCAGTCTTTGGAACTCTCAGTTCGTGTAACTCTCAGTCTGTTGAACTCTCAGTTTGTGGAACTCTCAGTTTGTGAAACTCTCAGTTTGTGGAACTCCCAGTTTGTGGAACTCTCAGTCTGTGGAACTCTCAGTCTTTGGAACTCTCAGTTCGTGTAACTCTCAGTCTGTTGAACTCTCAGTTTGTGGAACTCTCAGTTTGTGGAACTCTCAGTTTGTGGAACTCTCAGTCTGTGGAACTCTCAGTCTGTGGAACTCTCAGTCTGTGGAACTCTCAGTCTGTGGAACTCTCAGTTTGTGGAACTCTCAGTCTGTGGAACTCTCAGTTTGTGGAACTCTCAGTTTGTGGAACTCTCAATCTGTGGCACTCTCAGTTTATGGAACTCTCAGTCTGTGGAACTCTCAGTTTGTGGAACTCTCAGTTTGTGAAACTCTCAGTCTGTGGAACTCCCAGTCTGTGGAACTCTCAGTCGGTTGAACTCTCAGTTTGTGGAACTCTCAGTCTGTGGAACTCTCAGTTTGTGGAACTCTCAGTTTGTGAAACTCTCAGTCTGTGGAACTCTCAGTCTGTGGAACTCTCAGTTTGTGGAACTCTCAGTCTGTGGAACTCTCAGTTTGTGGAACTCTCAGTTTGTGGAACTCTCAATCTGTGGCACTCTCAGTTTATGGAACTCTCAGTCTGTGGAACTCTCAGTTTGTGGAACTCTCAGTTTGTGAAACTCTCAGTCTGTGGAACTCCCAGTCTGTGGAACTCTCAGTCGGTTGAACTCTCAGTTTGTGGAACTCTCAGTCTGTGGAACTCTCAGTTTGTGGAACTCTCAGTTTGTGAAACTCTCAGTTTGTGGAACTCTCAGTTTGTGGAACTCTCAGTTTGTGGAACTCCCAGTCTGTGGAACTCTCAGTCGGTTGAACTCTCAGTTTATGGAACTCTCAGTCTGTGGAACTCTCAGTTTGTGGAACTCTCAGTTTGTGAAACTCTCAGTCTGTGGAACTCTCAGTTTGTGGAACTCTCAGTCTGTGGAACTCTCAGTTTGTGGAACTCTCAGTTTGTGGAACTCTCAGTTTGTGGAACTCTCAGTCTGTGGAACTCTCAGTCTGTGGAACTCTCAGTTTGTGGAACTCTCAGTTTGTGGAACTCTCAGTTTGTGGAACTCACAGTTATGACTTTTGGGACATTTGATCTGTGTGAGAGTTAGAAAAATGTCAACTTCATTATTCTTTTAATCAACCTCCGTCACAACGTTCAAAAGTTGTATTTCTTGATCAGTACTGTTCCTTGTTTTTGCAACAACATGGATTTCTTCTCTGAGGGACAACAGGTGTCTTCTTCTATTGTTCTTGTGGGGATTCTGGATTTGTCCATCACCAACACATCATGCAGCTCCTGACTGGAAGGAACTAATTAAACTCATCTCCAATCTGCTGATGAGGAGTTCTCATTGGAGACTCCACGGGGACATTGTCCAGTCTCTGGTACTTGGTCCAGCCCTGGTGGAGAGCTTGATTACCAAAGATTACTCTGACCTAGGGCTCTTCATCCAGCGATTAAAGTCATTATGTAAATAAACCAAGTTTTACAATGACCTCTTACCTTTTAAAATAATTTTGTTTTATTGCATTGAATCATAAATGCAACAAACAGAACCCAAACCTAGAACAAAAAAATAAAATAATAAAATAAAATACTATATATTTTTTATGAACTGATTGGTGGGCTGGACTGAAGTCACCCACAGTCTGCAAGTTGAATAGCCTAACCTGTGCCTTCCATGTGTTCCTCGGATCTTACTTTTCAGTGCCCCACTCTTTAAAAAAAACTCGTCATCTCCTGGCCTCCTCTCCCAGAGTCTCCTTGGATCCTCCTCTTGGCACTGCCACCTACATGGTCCCCACCATAAGACAACCACCAAACATCTCTTACCATCCAGCCTTAAGGTCCATCCTCAAACTGCACTTATCTGTCTGCTTGGCCTCCTCCGTCACCCTAGTATCCCCTGGACTACAACCCTCCAACCTGCGAGAGAAAGAAGAGACAAGTAAACTGAACTAATCATATCAATAACCCATACTCACCATATTTATTCTCCTGTAGATACCTCCTGTGTTTCTGTGATGCACAAATTGTAAACAAACATCTTTATTCTCGACTGTTTGGTCTCTACAGTTTCTGTTAGAACTCTATGTAGCTTTACTAAAACATTATGGTTCCACTCAACTTTTCATTTTTGATTTTGTAGCATTTTAATAAAACAAAAAAATAACAATTATTATATGAAATATAGTCATTTTTGTGTTAAGGTCAGTTGGCTTTGGTGGCCATCTTGAATGGAGGTGGCTCCAATAATGAGATGATCCAAAGGTTTTTTCTTGAAAGTTTCATTATATGTATATGAACTGAGAACGTCAGAGCAGTAAGTGAAGAGGATTATATAAAACCATGGCCGGGTGTCGACCCATCTGAACCTGTTGATGAGAGTCGTGGGTCTGACTCAGCATCTCTTCAGCTCCTGTGTGTCACTAAAATAGTCCAGTGATCCTGGAACGCTCCTGTTTTTGTTCTGTGCTTCGTGAAACGACCCAGTACTTTATGTAACAATGCAGCTGCACACGACTCTAACACAGGAATTACCTCCCAAAGAGCCGTGCAGGGCTCTGTAATAACCCTAAACACACACACACAGATGCCAGGGATTCCTCAGCCCTTACTGTGATCAGACCTCAGACGTTCTGAGACACCGAGCGAGCATCAACAGCCGTGACAGTTTTTAATAATCAGGAAATAAAACGTCCTGAAGGAGAGCACCGAAGCCTTGATCAGCAGGTAACTTCAGCTCTCCAGTTCAACAACCAGCGGCTTCAATCTGAGATTATAATCTAATGTCAGCAAACATCCAACGTTCTGGCTGCACGGCTCCACGTAATGAAAGTCCTGAAATGTTCTCTGACCTCGGAGGAAAGCAGGACCATAGACGTGTGTGAAACTTGTCTCAGAACTGTCCCTGGAGCTCCTGTGGGATGAAAAACAGACGTTTTATAAGAATTACAGACATGTTCTGTCCAGAGTGTCCCTCGCTGTCCTACAGAGACTGATGGAGACAGTGTCCCTCACCTGTCCTACAGAGACTGATGGAGACAGTGTCCCTCACCTGTCCTACAGAGACTGATGGAGACAGTGTCCCTCGCCTGTACTACAGAGACTGATGGAGACAGTGTCCCTCACCTGTCCTACAGAGACTGATGGAGACAGTGTCCCTCACCTGTACTACAGAGACTGATGGAGACAGTGTCCCTCACCTGTCCTACAGAGACTGATGGAGACAGTGTCCCTCACCTGTCCTACAGAGACTGATGGAGACAGTGTCCCTCGCCTGTCCTACAGAGACTGATGGAGACAGTGTCCCTCACCTGTCCTACAGAGACTGATGGAGACAGTGTCCCTCGCCTGTTCTACAGAGACTGATGGAGACAGTGTCCCTCGCCTGTCTACAGAGACTGATGGAGACAGTGTCCCTCACCTGTTCTACAGAGACTGATGGAGACAGTGTCCCTCACCTGTCTACAGAAAATGATGGAGACAGTGTCCCTCACCTGTCCTACAGAGACTGATGGAGACAGTGTCCCTCGCCTGTTCTACAGAGACTTATGGAGACAGTGTCCCTCACCTGTCCTACAGAGACTGATGGAGACAGTGTCCCTCGCCTGTTCTACAGAGACTCATGGAGACAGTGTCCCTCACCTGTTCTACAGAGACTTATGGAGACAGTGTCCCTCGCCTGTTCTACAGAGACTCATGGAGACAGTGTCCCTCACCTGTCCTACAGAGACTTATGGAGACAGTGTCCCTCGCCTGTTCTACAGAGACTTATGGAGACAGTGTCCCTCACCTGTCCTACAGAGACTGATGGAGACAGTGTCCCTCGCCTGTTCTACAGAGACTCATGGAGACAGTGTCCCTCACCTGTCCTACAGAGACTTATGGAGACAGTGTCCCTCGCCTGTCCTACAGAGACTGACGGAGACAGTGTCCCTCGCCTGTCCTACAGAGACTGACGGAGACAGTGTCCCTCGCCTGTCCTACAGAGACTGATGGAGACAGTGTCCCTAGCCTGTTCTACAGAGACTGATGGAGACAGTGTCCCTCGCCTGTCCTACAGAGACTGATGGAGACAGTGTCCCTCACCTGTCCTACAGAGACTGATGGAGACAGTGTCCCTCACCTGTACTACAGAGACTGATGGAGACAGTGTCCCTCACCTGTCCTACAGAGACTGATGGAGACAGTGTCCCTCACCTGTACTACAGAGACTGATGGAGACAGTGTCCCTCACCTGTCCTACAGAGACTGATGAGACAGTGTCCCTCGCCTGTCCTACAGAGACTGATGGAGACAGTGTCCCTCACCTGTACTACAGAGACTGATGGAGACAGTGTCCCTCACCTGTACTACAGAGACTGATGGAGACAGTGTCCCTCACCTGTCCTACAGAGACTGATGGAGACAGTGTCCCTCACCTGTCCTACAGAGACTGATGGAGACAGTGTCCCTCACCTGTCCTACAGAGACTGATGGAGACAGTGTCCCTCGCCTGTCCTACAGAGACTGATGGAGACAGTGTCCCTCACCTGTCCTACAGAGACTGATGGAGACAGTGTCCCTCACCTGTCCTACAGAGACTGATGGAGACAGTGTCCCTCGCCTGTCCTACAGAGACTGATGGAGACAGTGTCCCTCACCTGTACTACAGAGACTGATGGAGACAGTGTCCCTCGCCTGTCCTACAGAGACTGATGGAGACAGTGTCCCTCGCCTGTCCTACAGAGACTGATGGAGACAGTGTCCCTCACCTGTCCTACAGAGACTGATGGAGACAGTGTCCCTCGCCTGTCCTACAGAGACTGATGGAGACAGTGTCCCTCACCTGTCCTACAGAGACTGATGGAGACAGTGTCCCTCGCCTGTCCTACAGAGACTGATGGAGACAGTGTCCCTCGCCTGTCCTACAGAGACTGATGGAGACAGTGTCCCTCGCCTGTCCTACAGAGACTGATGGAGACAGTGTCCCTCGCCTGTACTACAGAGACTGATGGAGACAGTGTCCCTCGCCTGTCCTACAGAGACTGATGGAGACAGTGTCCCTCGCCTGTCCTACAGAGACTGATGGAGACAGTGTCCCTCGCCTGTCCTACAGAGACTGATGGAGACAGTGTCCCTCGCCTGTCCTACAGAGACTGATGGAGACAGTGTCCCTCGCCTGTCCTACAGAGACTGATGGAGACAGTGTCCCTCGCCTGTCCTACAGAGACTGATGGAGACAGTGTCCCTCGCCTGTACTACAGAGACTGATGGAGACAGTGTCCCTCGCCTGTACTACAGAGACTGATGGAGACAGTGTCCCTCGCCTGTCTACAGAGACTGATGGAGACAGTGTCCCTCACCTGTCCTACAGAGACTGATGGAGACAGTGTCCCTCGCCTGTCCTACAGAGAATGATGGAGACAGTGTCCCTCGCCTGTTCTACAGAGACTGATGGAGACAGTGTCCCTCGCCTGTTCTACAGAGACTGATGGAGACAGTGTCCCTCGCCTGTTCTACAGAGACTGGTGGAGACAGTGTCCCTCACCTGTACTACAGAAAATGCTGGAGACAGTGTCCCTCGCCTGTCCTACAGAGACTGATGGAGACAGTGTCCCTCACCTGTACTACAGAGACTGATGGAGACAGTGTCCCTCGCCTGTTCTACAGAGACTGATGGAGACAGTGTCCCTCACCTGTACTACAGAAAATGCTGGAGACAGTGTCCCTCGCCTGTCCTACAGAGACTGATGGAGACAGTGTCCCTCGCCTGTCCTACAGAGACTGATGGAGACAGTGTCCCTCGCCTGTTCTACAGAGACTGATGGAGACAGTGTCCCTCACCTGTCTACAGAGACTGATGGAGACAGTGTCCCTCGCCTGTCCTACAGAGACTGATGGAGACAGTGTCCCTCGCCTGTCCTACAGAGACTGATGGAGACAGTGTCCCTCGCCTGTTCTACAGAGACTGAGGAGACAGTGTCCCTCACCTGTTCTACAGAGACTGATGGAGACAGTGTCCCTCGCCTGTTCTACAGAGACTTATGGAGACAGTGTCCCTCGCCTGTTCTACAGAGACTTATGGAGACAGTGTCCCTCACCTGTTCTACAGAGACTGGTGGAGACAGTGTCCCTCACCTGTACTACAGAGACTGATGGAGACAGTGTCCCTCACCTGTTCTACAGAGACTGGTGGAGACAGTGTCCCTCACCTGTACTACAGAAAATGCTGGAGACAGTGTCCCTCGCCTGTCCTACAGAGACTGATGGAGACAGTGTCCCTCACCTGTTCTACAGAGACTGGTGGAGACAGTGTCCCTCACCTGTACTACAGAGACTGATGGAGACAGTGTCCCTCGCCTGTCCTACAGAGACTGATGGAGACAGTGTCCCTCGCCTGTCCTACAGAGACTGATGGAGACAGTGTCCCTCGCCTGTCCTACAGAGACTGATGGAGACAGTGTCCCTCGCCTGTTCTACAGAGACTATGGAGACAGTGTCCCTCACCTGTCCTACAGAGACTTATGGAGACAGTGTCCCTCGCCTGTCCTACAGAGACTGACGGAGACAGTGTCCCTCGCCTGTCCTACAGAGACTGATGGAGACAGTGTCCCTCGCCTGTCCTACAGAGACTGATGGAGACAGTGTCCCTCGCCTGTCCTACAGAGACTGATGGAGACAGTGTCCCTCGCCTGTCCTACAGAGACTGATGGAGACAGTGTCCCTCGCCTGTCCTACAGAGACTGATGGAGACAGTGTCCCTCGCCTGTCCTACAGAGACTGATGGAGACAGTGTCCCTCACCTGTCCTACAGAGACTGATGGAGACAGTGTCCCTCGCCTGTTCTACAGAGACTGATGGAGACAGTGTCCCTCGCCTGTTCTACAGAGACTGATGGAGACAGTGTCCCTCACCTGTTCTACAGAGACTGGTGGAGACAGTGTCCCTCACCTGTACTACAGAAAATGCTGGAGACAGTGTCCCTCGCCTGTCCTACAGAGACTGATGGAGACAGTGTCCCTCACCTGTACTACAGAAAATGCTGGAGACAGTGTCCCTCGCCTGTCCTACAGAGACTGATGGAGACAGTGTCCCTCGCCTGTCCAACAGAGACTGATGGAGACAGTGTCCCTCGCCTGTCCAACAGAGAATGATGGAGACAGTGTCCCTCGCCTGTACTACAGAAAATGCTGGAGACAGTGTCCCTCGCCTGTACTACAGAAAATGATGGAGACAGTGTCCCTCACCTGTACTACAGAAAATGCTGGAGACAGTGTCCCTCGCCTGTCCTACAGAGACTGATGGAGACAGTGTCCCTCGCCTGTCCAACAGAGACTGATGGAGACAGTGTCCCTCGCCTGTTCTACAGAGACTGATGAGACAGTGTCCCTCGCCTGTACTACAGAAAATGCTGGAGACAGTGTCCCTCGCCTGTACTACAGAGACTGATGGAGACAGTGTCCCTCGCCTGTTCTACATAAAATGATGGAGACAGTGTCCCTCACCTGTACTACAGAAAATGCTGGAGACAGTGTCCCTCACCTGTTCTACAGAGACTGATGGAGACAGTGTCCCTCACCTGTACTACAGAGACTGATGGAGACAGTGTCCCTCGCCTGTTCTACAGAGACTGATGAGACAGTGTCCCTCGCCTGTCCTACAGAGACTGATGGAGACAGTGTCCCTCACCTGTACTACAGAGACTGATGGAGACAGTGTCCCTCACCTGTACTACAGAGACTGATGGAGACAGTGTCCCTCGCCTGTCCTACAGAGACTGATGGAGACAGTGTCCCTCACCTGTACTACAGAGACTGATGGAGACAGTGTCCCTCACCTGTACTACAGAGACTGATGGAGACAGTGTCCCTCACCTGTCCTACAGAGACTGATGGAGACAGTGTCCCTCACCTGTACTACAGAGACTGATGGAGACAGTGTCCCTCACCTGTACTACAGAGACTGATGGAGACAGTGTCCCTCACCTGTCCTACAGAGACTGATGGAGACAGTGTCCCTCACCTGTACTACAGAGACTGATGGAGACAGTGTCCCTCACCTGTCCTACAGAGACTGATGGAGACAGTGTCCCTCACCTGTACTACAGAGACTGATGGAGACAGTGTCCCTCACCTGTCCTACAGAGACTGATGGAGACAGTGTCCCTCACCTGTACTACAGAGACTGATGGAGACAGTGTCCCTCACCTGTCCTACAGAGACTGATGGAGACAGTGTCCCTCACCTGTACTACAGAGACTGATGGAGACAGTGTCCCTCACCTGTCCTACAGAGACTGATGGAGACAGTGTCCCTCACCTGTACTACAGAGACTGATGGAGACAGTGTCCCTCACCTGTCCTACAGAGACTGATGGAGACAGTGTCCCTCACCTGTACTACAGAGACTGATGGAGACAGTGTCCCTCACCTGTACTACAGAGACTGATGGAGACAGTGTCCCTCACCTGTCCTACAGAGACTGATGGAGACAGTGTCCCTCACCTGTACTACAGAGACTGATGGAGACAGTGTCCCTCACCTGTCCTACAGAGACTGATGGAGACAGTGTCCCTCACCTGTCCTACAGAGACTGATGGAGACAGTGTCCCTCACCTGTCCTACAGAGACTGATGGAGACAGTGTCCCTCACCTGTCCTACAGAGACTGATGGAGACAGTGTCCCTCACCTGTCCTACAGAGACTGATGGAGACAGTGTCCCTCACCTGTACTACAGAGACTGATGGAGACAGTGTCCCTCGCCTGTACAGAGACTGATGAGACAGTGTCCCTCACCTGTCCTACAGAGACTGATGGAGACAGTGTCCCTCACCTGTACTACAGAGACTGATGGAGACAGTGTCCCTCACCTGTACTACAGAGACTGATGGAGACAGTGTCCCTCACCTGTACTACAGAAAATGCTGGAGACAGTGTCCCTCACCTGTACTACAGAAAATGCTGGAGACAGTGTCCCTCGCCTGTCCTACAGAGACTGATGGAGACAGTGTCCCTCGCCTGTCCTACAGAGACTGATGGAGACAGTGTCCCTCGCCTGTCCTACAGAGACTGATGGAGACAGTGTCCCTCGCCTGTCCTACAGAGACTGATGGAGACAGTGTCCCTCGCCTGTCCTACAGAGACTGATGGAGACAGTGTCCCTCGCCTGTCCTACAGAGACTGATGGAGACAGTGTCCCTCACCTGTCCTACAGAGACTGATGGAGACAGTGTCCCTCACCTGTCCTACAGAGACTGATGGAGACAGTGTCCCTCACCTGTCCTACAGAGACTGATGGAGACAGTGTCCCTCACCTGTCCTACAGAGACTGATGGAGACAGTGTCCCTCACCTGTCCTACAGAGACTGATGGAGACAGTGTCCCTCACCTGTACTACAGAAGATGATGGAGACAGTGTCCCTCACCTGTCCTACAGAGACTGATGGAGACAGTGTCCCTCACCTGTCCCACAGAGACTGATGGAGACAGTGTCCCTCACCTGTACTACAGAAGATTATGGAGACAGTGTCCCTCGCCTGTACTACAGAAAATGCTGGAGACAGTGTCCCTAGTTTGTCATCATGAACAGTTCCCAGATATTTATATTGACGCTCCACCTCAGCAGCTTCACCATTAATGACCACAGGAGCTGCAACTGAAGAGTCTTTTCTAAAATCAATGACCATCTCCTTTGTCAGAAACATTTGTAAGGGAAAAAAAGGAAAAAGTCAATGTAATGCTACTTTAATTGGTGACATGTGACTTATCCATGCTGCTGATTATCCATGCTGCTGATTATCCATGCTGCTGATTATCCATGCTGCTGATTATCCATGCTGCTGATTATCCATGCTGCTGATTATCCATGCTGCTGATCTCTTGACTTTATGCTGCTGTGTTCATACACATCTGCTCACCACAGACTCATGTTCGGGCTGCTGTTTAATATACCATATTATTTTACATTAATATTCCATCCATCCATCATCTTCCGCTTTTTCCGAAGTTGGGTCACGGGGGCAGCAGCTTTAGCAGGAAGGCCCAGACATCTCTTTCCACAGCCCCCTCTTCTAGCTCTTCTGGGGGGACCCCAAGGCATTAGGCCAACCAAGAGACATCGACTCTCCAACGTGCCCTGGGTCTTCCCCGGGATTTCCTCCAGGTGGGACATGCCTGAAGCACCTCCCTAGGGAGGTGCCCAGGGAGCATCCTTACCAGATGCCCGAACTACCTCAACTGGCTCCTCTCGTTGTGGAGGAGTAGGGGTTCTATCTCTGAGACTCTCCTGATAACTGAACCTATCTCAGGAGTACATTAATATTGTTTAGTGTATATTGTTGATATTTTAGCATACCCTTTAGTGTTTGTTTAGCATATATCTTAGTTTATATCTTAGATCCTTTTATTTTTTCATTCAACCTTTATCTAGCCAGGTTTGTCCCATCCTTATACTGTATACTGTTTTATACATTATATTTGAGCTATTTTGAGGTGTAACTGGGACCTTGTGTACATAATTTTGTTTTACCTCATGTAACACATGTGATGCAAATCACAATAATGAACCTTGAACTTTGATTTAACTTTAAGAAGGAAAACTCGCACAAGTCAGTGAAGTCCAGTGAAGTCCACAGGCCCGGGATCTGGATCATCGCTGCTGATAAGGGTCAGGATGACAGGGTCATCAGCAAACTTTAAAATGTGACAGTGCTTCTTCTTTAGACATTATGATCATGTTCAGCAACCATTTCTTGTTCTTCCATTCCTAATAAATTAGTTTGTTCATAAATGCCTTTCAGTGTAAAGTTTACCTCGTCCTTGTTTTGTTCATTGTGAGTCCATCAGAGGCTAAAACAGCTCTAAATATACGTAAATGCTTGTAAAGTGGCAAACGTGAGTCAAATTGAAGCTAAATGCTTCTGGATCATTACAGAGCTGCTAATGTTAGGATGAAGTGGTTGATGACATTTAGCTCAACTTATAGACTCAATAAGTTGAGTTAAATGGCATCAACCACTTCAACCTAACTTTAGCAGCTCTGTAATGATCCAGAAGCATTTAGCTTCAATTTAGCTTCTCTTTTGGTCTTCTGTCCTGCAGAAAGACACAGTGGGAGAGATGTAGAAAATATGAAATATTGAATAAATACACCTGTTTTCTGTTTCCAGCTCAGAGCAGACACTTCTTCTATTTATAAAACCTTCAACAACACAACGTATGCTAAGGCACTGACTTTCATCAGACCACAGCTCATCCTCGTGTTGCTGTGCGGCTGCTGCGCGACCTCTGGACGTTTGGCTTCAGTCAGACGATGAGAATGAAGTCCAAGATCAACCCAGCAGCATTTTGTCTGCCTTGTATTTTCATCCACTGGATGGTTAACCAACCTCTCTGCCGGTGTTAGATGGGTCACACAGAGGCTGAGGACACACAAATATGTCCCCCACATCTGGAAACCCTGTTCCCACACGGACCGGATCAAAGGAGACCATCAAAGTGAGGAACACCTCTCCCATGTGGACTGTCTGACATGGACGAAGGGGTGGGGACACAGGCTGGGCCCTTGTCTCCCCCACTGTCCTCTCAGACCTCGGGTTAAATCATGCGGACAGGCATGTCTGACCAGGACCGTCTGGGCCTGCTTATCTCCTACTTTGTGGAGCCTCCAGTCAGAGTCCTCCACCTCTGGTGCAGACAGAAGTATCTGAGCTGAGCTAAGACCCCGTCCCACTGGAGGACGACCCCTGTCAACCGTCATCTGGACGGTGGAGGACCCAGTGTAGGCGAGGTCCTCAGCACATGTAGAACACATTAGGAGGTCATCATGGTGGCAGAGGGTCACGGTCCTGAGTGGACATTTGGGGTTTGGGGTGACAGCATATCCAGAACATGCGATGTCAAGAACCTGAAGCAGGACTTTCTCTGCTGGCCTCATGCCTAAGATGCTGCCATGACAGACACGTAGCACTGACATGGTCACCTGTGGCCGCACTGCGTGAGCTCTACATCCTGAAGAGACTTGACTAAAGAGTGTTGTCAGTGTGGAGGGGGTCTGGGAGGACCGGATCAGGCTTTGGGGTGCAGTTTGAATTATGGACATTTTGTTAAATGTTTTGTAAGAGACCCGTTGGGTTTGACAGGTTTTTCAGGTCACTGTGCCGTCAGGAACGGGCCTCAGTCTCTCCAAACATTGTAGGGCACTCTGCCAGGCCTTTAAAGACAAGAAGGTCTGAGTCTGGGGGGGGCAGGTTTTGAGATACAGCAGGGGCTGAAGCTTTGTACAGTCTCCAGTGGACACATTCTTCTACGATGAGTGTGTGGTTGTGTGTGTGGAATGCTTCTGGACAAACAGGCGATAATTCACCCGTACGCTCTTTTGTGTTTCTGACTCCTGCACATTTAAGTCAGTGCAGAAAGCTGCAGGATGATAAACGTCAGGGTAAATCCTCCATAAAACAATAGTCGTCTCTGTTCGGGTCAAGAATTCTCCTAAAATCTACCATTACATTGTTTAAAACTTTATATGTGCACCGAATCGTTCCAATACCAAACAAGGAGGAATGTCGAGCATTTCTCTGAGCTTGGAGGCAGAAAAACCTTCATCAGGGTTCGAGTTAATCAGCTGCACCGCTCACAGAATCCCACGATGATGCTGGGATTACCTGGACCACAGGGAGGAGTGGGGTGGGCGGAGCCTATTCATATGGTCTCTGCTGCTTACACTCCAGTTTTTGCTTTTTTGTATGCTCACAGCATTTTAAAAATATATATTTTAAATTTACACAAAACCATTTCTGTGCTCTTCTGTAAGACAAGGAATGAAAAAAAAATCTAAATGTTTGTTTCTCTGGAGGTAAATTTCTTCACTGCAGCCAAGAATTAGACAACGGAGTTTGAACAAAAACAATCAGTTTCTGCAAGAACAGTTTGATGTAGCTTGCTGAAATCTGCTGAATGAGCTGAACTGACTTGTTAATGCTAAAAGAAGCAGAACAAAAAGTAAAGTAGCAAAACGTCAGCTAAAAGTTGCATGACACTTGCTAAAAGCTAACTGTAGCAAAGAGCTAGCTAAACGCTAAAAATATGAAAGAGGTGACCGAAAGCTAAAAGTTGCACATTACTAGTCTAAAGAAGGAAAAGGTTAGCGAACATCCCCAAAAAGGTCCAGGCTTCCCTTCAAAACAAGTTCTGTGACTCAAACAAACAATAAATAAAAACTAATAAAAGCTAAAAGTAGTAAAAGGCTAGCTAAAAGTTATAAGTTGAAAGACACAAGTATAACAAAATGGTAAAGTAAGTAGTAAGTAAAGTAGCAAATGTAACTGACAGCTAAAAACTGTAGAAGAGCTAGTAGTGGCAAAAGTGTAAAACTAAAACTTTAGCTAAAACATTAGCTAAAAGCAACAAAAAGCTATTTAGAAACAAAAAGTAGCAAAAGGCTAGCTGTAGCAAAACATTAACTGTAAGCAAAAAGTGGCAATATGCCAGGTAAAGTAGCAAAAAGTGACTAACAGCTAAAAGCTACAAAAGGTTATTTGCATGTAGCAAAAGCCTACCGTATTTTTTGGTCTATCAGGCGCAGTTATTTGCATAATTTGCATGCCCTGCGACTTATACATCAAAGTGACTTGTTTATTTTTTCCCATGTTTATAAACCAATTTTTGGCTGAGATATGACTGCTTTCATTCATTTTGACTGCAAATATTGAACAATACTATTTTCAGCCACTAGATGGCACTTGAGTAGTATGGCATGCCATTGTATCATGTACAGGTAATAGGTAAAAGTGGTTATTAATAACACAATCGGCTTGCCATACTCGCACCTTCGTTCTGCTCACTGATTGGAGCAAGCGTCAAATCAGCTGCGCCGCCTCGGCAAAATGAAGCTGATTTGACCATTGAAGTCTATTTATTAAGTAAAAGTTCAACTGAGATACACCTTTACTATAATACTGAGCAAACCAATAATTGTTTTTAAGTGTTAATCTTAAGTTTTTGTTAAAGTCCTCCCATGCACACTCCCACGGCCGCCATTTGGCAGCCAATCGATTTTGGCACAACACCGGCCCATGTTTCCAGGTTGTCAGCGGTGACACGTAACAAACGCGAGGCATCAGCGGTGACACAGAATAGATGTGACGTATACGGCGAAGCGACTCATTTATGTATTTTTCCACTTTAATAGACATATTTGGACTGATGCGACTTATGGGGCAGTGTGCCGTGTACGGTGAAAAATATGGTAAAGGGGGCAGCCAAAAGTAGAAAAACGGTGGCTAAAAATAGCAAATGGTTTGCTAAACGTTGAAAGTAGCTAAAACTAACAAAGATCAAAGTAACCAAACACTAGCTCAATGCAGGAAAAGGGTTGTTAAAAGTTAAAAGTAACAAAAGTCTATCTGAAAGAAGCAAAGGACTAGCTGAAAGCTAGAAGTAGCAATATGCTAATTAAAGCAGCAAAAAGTAACCAACAGCTAAAGGTGGAAAAGGATTGCTAAAAGTAGTAAAAGACAAGCTGAAAGCTAAAAGTAGCAAAATGCTAGCTAACAGCTAGAAGTAGCAAAATTTAAGATAAAGATAAAAGTAACAAAAAGCTAACTGAAGGCTAAAGCATAGCAAAGCCTAGTTAAAAGTAACAGTCTAGCTAAAACAGCTAAGGGCTAGCTAGAAACTAAAAACATTTTCTTAAGTGTTTTATTTAGCTTATTATAAGCTGAAGAACATGGAACATGGGATAGAGGAATTCATTTTTTGTATGATTAAATGATGAAATAGGTCAGCTAAAGCCTTCCCTGCTTCTCTTCTTCTATGGTTCCAGAATATTTCCAGGCGTGTTTCTGGGGGTGTCTGCGTGTGAAAAAGAGGAGAAGACGCAGGAGGAGAGTGGCAACAGAAACACAGAGTCAGAGCCGGGACTCAAATAGCTGAGGTTCTGAGGGTGTGTAGGCCCGGTTCTGACCACTGGCATGCATGAGGAAGCAGCCCAGCAGCCCACATGTGAGGGAGCCTGCCGTCTCCACCCTCGGCTATTCTGAGCCTCCCTGGCCCTGCGGTGCTTTCAGCCACCAAACACCGAGCCAGAGGACAAACTGAAGACGGGTGTGGAGCGGAGGACAGGCATTGTCTTGGTTTGTCCTCATGGACTCTACTGTCACTGGGTGGGAGCTAAATTTAAAATGTTTCTTCATGGTTGAAAGAAAACATGCAGCGTTTCAGAGCATGTTGACTGCTGCGTCAGTAGATTCAACCCTCCTGCTGCCCTTGGGTTAAATGACCCGCGAGGCCTCGTGGGACGTTCCTGGACCTGAGGGGAGGACGATCAAGTTCTGCTTTTGAAAAGATGAAGCTTGTTTTACAACTTCAGCTTTGATGTGATTATTGTTTAAATTAAAGTGAAGAACTTTCAAAGTAAAATAAAACAATTCTCAATTTATTGAGCTATCTGCAGCAGGTAAGATATTAGCTGTTCATAACATTTCCACTGAAACCCCACTTGTACAAATCTGAACTTTAAAACCAAGAAAACAACTGATGTGGGTTAATCAATAATGATCAATGACACATTATATACACATTAGACATTCATTCATAAACATCTTCATAAAAGTCACATATAGGGAATGGAGTGAGCACTATGGCTATGGGTGGCGGGATGACATCAATCTCGCCCCCATGCCTATGCTCACTCAACATTATGCATCTAGACAATTAGGGCCTGGGTTAGAGTTGGAGTGGAGGGGAAACTGGTATAATGCCAGCCTTTGCTCCTTCTCTTTCCTTTTTAAATACACTTTACAACAACACTCACCAACAGTACATTTGGGGACGGGGGTGTGTGTGTCGGGGTCTTGATTTGTTAATTTCAATTTTATTTATTATGTATTTATTTATATATTATTTATTTATTTTTCTCTTACCCCCCTGGTTGCCTTGCGGACATTCTGGGGGTGGGCCGTCAGGGGTTGTGCTGGGGTGTGGGGGGGTTCGGGGCCTGCGGGTTCGCCGTGGGCGGGGCTGGCAGTGCGCTCCCTCTGGGGCTGCTTGGACTCGGGTGTCCTGTCCTGTCGGCAGGGCGCGGGGTGTGCCGGATCTTGGACGTCTGCTGCTCTCCACCCCAGAATGAATGGGTCTACCTCCTGGGTTTGGATGTGGGCTGCCCCATGTAGGGAGCAGGTACATGTCTTGGACCTAGGGGGTATAGAGTGTGCATCGGGATTATGAATGGAGCGTGTCGTTATTGTTTGTCTTTCTGTGACTGAGGGTGAGGATGAGGGTGGGTCTGAATGAGTGTGTCTGTGTATGAATGTTTAAGTGTCAGGCTGGGACTTGGACTGCCCCCTCTCTGATACTTCTGAGGCTACCCAGTGTCGCGCTCCTGCCACGTGGCCCCCTGGTGGGTGTTCCTCTGCCTACGGGCGTGCTTGGGGCCCTCACTATCTGGGGCTGGGCGCTTGGGCGTTTGTCAGCTCGGCCTGGTGGCTGCCTGGTGGGGCTCGGGTCCTCTGGTCCTGTCAGGTCTGGACCTGAGGGATGGGCGTCCCCGGTGCCCGAGCCTCGGTGACCGGCCCTGGGGCTACGTCGGTGCAGCGGGCTCCGGCGGGGGCCTGTGTATTGTCGCTGTTGACCCCGGGGGGTCATTGTGTGTGGTCCCTGGTGGGGTTCGTCCGGTTCTTCCACTTGGTCGGATCTGGGGAGTGGACGAGTGGCTCGTCCTGTTCGGGTGGTCCTGGGGACTCTGGGCTCGGGGTCCTTCCTGGGGTCTTGGGCTTTGATCGCCCCTTCGTCTGTCTCGGGCTTTGGGGGGACGGGTCTCTGATGCTTCACAGTCGCTACTAAATGTTCTATTGGAGGAACCTCATTCACTTATGCATGCTCACAACCACACACAAATGGATGCAGGGATGTATAGTAGATGTATGTAGATGGGTATATAAATGAATATAAATATATATGTATGTATATTGTATATATATTTGTAGGTATGGGTATGTGTATTTATAGAAATCTTTTGCAAGGTCATGAATATTATCAGTCTTTATGCTTGTATGTTTCGTTGTTGTGTTCTGTCATGTGCTTTGCAGGATTGTGGACGGAGGTTTGGTGTGTTTGCCTTGTGCTCTTTCTGTGGACAATTGTTGTTTTGTTGTCTCACTTTCTCTTTTCTTTCTTTCTCTCTATTAAAAAAAATACATATTGGAGTGAGAGGATGGCTATAAGGTGTGAAGGGAGGCCATCTATAAATGGAAAAAAAAAAA
>JBBPBX010024547.1:26001-39586 GCA_038048925.1 Garcialebias charrua
CATCCATCCATCATTCATCCATCATCATCTAGCCATCCATCCATCATCTATCCATCCATCCATCCATTGTCCATCCATCCATCATCCATCCATCATCATCCATCCATCCACCATCATCATCCATCCATCCATCATCCATCCATCATCCACCCATCCATCCATCATTCATCCATCATCATTCATCCATCATCCATCCATTGTCCATCCATCCATTATTCATCCACCATTCATCCATCATCATCCATCCATCCATCCATCATACACCCATCATACATCATCATCTATCCATGCATCATCCATTCATCATCTATCCATCCATCCATCATCCATACATCATCATCCATCCATTATAAATCCATCTATCCATCCATCCATCCATCATCTATCCATCCATCATCCATCCATCCATCATCCATACATCATCATCCATCCATTATACATCCATATATCCATCCATCCATCATCTATCCATCATCATCCATCCATCATCATCCATACATCATCCATCCATCCATCATCATTCATCCATCCACCATCATCATCCATCCATCATCCATCCATCCATCATACATTCATCATCCATCCATCATCCATCCATCCATCATTCATCCATCATCATTCATCCATCATCCATCCATTGTCCATCCATCCATTATTCATCCACCATTCATCCATCATCATCCATCCATCCATCATACACCCATCATACATCATCATCTGTCCATCCATCATCCATTCATCATCTATCCATCCATCATCCATACATCATCATCCATACATCATCATCCATACATCATCCATCCATTATCCATCCATCCATCCATCCATCATCTATCCATCCATCATCATCCATACATCATCCATCCATCATCATCCATCCATCCATTGTCCATCCATCATCCACCCATCCATCATCCATCATACATCCATCCATCATACATCCATCATCCATCCATCCATCCATCCATCATTCATCCATCATCATTCATCCATCATCCATCCATTGTCCATCCATCCATTATTCATCCACCATTCATCCATCATCATCCATCCATCCATCCATCATACACCCATCATACATCATCATCTATCCATGCATCATCCATTCATCATCTATCCATCCATCCATCATCCATACATCATCATCCATCCATTATAAATCCATCTATCCATCCATCCATCCATCATCTATCCATCCATCATCCATCCATCCATCATCCATACATCATCATCCATCCATTATACATCCATATATCCATCCATCCATCATCTATCCATCATCATCCATCCATCATCATCCATGCATCATCCATCCATCCATCATCATTCATCCATCCACCATCATCATCCATCCATCATCCATCCATCCATCATACATTCATCATCCATCCATCATCCATCCATCCATCCATCATTCATCCATCATCATTCATCCATCATCCATCCATTGTCCATCCATCCATTATTCATCCACCATTCATCCATCATAATCCATCCATCCATCATACACCCATCATACATCATCATCTGTCCATCCATCATCCATTCATCATCTATCCATCCATCATCCATACATCATCATCCATACATCATCCATCCATTATCCATCCATCTATCCATCCATCCATCCATCATCTATCCATCCATCATCCATCCATCATCATCCATACATCATCCATCCATCATCATCCATCCATTGTCCATCCATCATCCATCCATCCATCATCCACCCATCCATCATCCATCATACATCCATCCATCATACATCCATCATACATCCATCCATCCATCATTCATCCATCATCATTCATCCATCATCCATCCATTGTCCATCCATCCATTATTCATCCACCATTCATCCATCATCATCCATCCATCCATCCATCCATCATACACCCATCATACATCATCATCTATCCATGCATCATCCATTCATCATCTATCCATCCATCCATCATCCATCCATCATCATCCATCCATTATAAATCCATCTATCCATCCATCCATCCATCATCTATCCATCCATCATCCATCCATCCATCATCCATACATCATCATCCATCCATTATACATCCATATATCCATCCATCCATCATCTATCCATCATCATCCATCCATCATCATCCATACATCATCCATCCATCCATCATCATTCATGCATCCACCATCATCATCCATCCATCATCCATCCATCCATCATACATTCATCATCCATCCATCATCCATCCATCCATCATCATTCATCCATCATCCATCCATTGTCCATCCATCCATTATTCATCCACCATTCATCCATCATCATCCATCCATCCATCATACACCCATCATACATCATCATCTGTCCATCCATCATCCATTCATCATCTATCCATCCATCATCCATACATCATCATCCATACATCATCCATCCATTATCCATCCATCTATCCATCCATCCATCCATCCATCATCTATCCATCCATCATCCATCCATCATCATCCATCCATCATCATCCATCCATCCATTGTCCATCCATCATCCATCCATCCATCATCCACCCATCCATCATCCATCATCCACCCATCCATCATCCATCATCCACCCATCCATCATCCATCATTCACCCATCATACATACACCCATCATACACCCATCATACATTCATTCAACTTTTATTTAGTCAGGTAAATCTCATTGATCCTCATGGACTTATTTACAAGAGAGACCTGCTACAAACTAAAGAATGATGAACAGCAATGGTAGAATTTCCTTAAACAACAAACAATAGAAAAACACAAGAGAGAAATACAGATTTTTTTAAACATAGTATCAAAAACTAGCAAAACGTCTAAAATCAAAAACAGGAACATATCTGCATTGGTCTTTGCCAGGATTCCAACAGATTCTTAAAACCATTTAGAGAAGTCAAGGTCGAGAGCTTTAAGTCTTTTTGTAAGATACATACATCCATCATTCACACATCCATCCATACATTGTCACCATCATCTATTCATCCATTCATCCATCATCCATCCACCATCATCATCCATCCACCATCATTATCCATCCATCCATCCATCGTCCATTCATCATACACCCATCATACATCCATCATCCATCCATCATCCATCCACCATCCATCCATCATCCATCCACCATCATCATCCATCCATCATCCATTCATCCATCCATCCATCATACACCCATCATGCATCCATCATCCACCCATCCACCATTCATCCATCATTCATCCATCATCATCCATCCATCATACACCCATCATCCATCCTTCATCCATCCATCATCCATCCATAAATTCATCCATCATTCATCCATCCATCTTCATCATCCATCCATACATCATACACCAATCATACACCCATCATACATCCATCATACATCCTTCCATCATTCACCCATCCATCATCATCATCATACACCCATCATCCATCCTTGCATCCTTCCATTGTCCATCCATCCATCCATCACTCATCCATCTATCCATCATCATCCATCATCCATTCATCCATCCATCCACCCATCATCATTCATCCATCTATCATTCATCTATCCACCATCATCATCCATTCATCATCCATCCACCATCATTATCCATCCATCCATCATCCATTCATCTATCCATCATACACCCATCCATCATACACCCATCCATCATCCATCCATCCACCCATCATACACCATCATCCATCCATCATTCATCCATCCATCCATCATCCATCCATCCACCCATCATACATCATCATCATCCATCCATCAAGCATCCATCCACCATCATCATCCATTCATCATCCATCCATATCATCACAGTCCCTGTGACTCACATCTTTAATCTGTCCATAAGCCAAAACACCATTCCGGATGCTTGGAAAACAGCCTTTGTTCTTCCTTTGCTGAAGGGAGGTGACCCCACCTCACTGAACAATTATCGACCGATCTCTAAACTCTGCATCTTAGCCAAGGTTCTAGAAAAACTGATAAACTCTCAGATCAAAAATTATCTGGATTCATTTAACATTTTACCTCTCCATCAATCTGGTTTCAGGAAAAAACACAGCACAACAACTGCTTCACTAAAGGTTCTTAAAGCTGCAGTATGTAGCTTTTTTTATGAACATATTTCTTCACTCTGTCACTACCTCCTGACAGACTGATGTTAGCCAGGTAATCTCTGAAAAAAAATTAAAAAAAATATTGTCCCCTTGCTTCTCCAGGTGGTAAATAAGCATTTCTAAAAAGAAAAGGTGACCCGCCATTTTCCAGCCAATAAAAACAGAGTTTGTAACCAGCCAATAAAAACAGAGCTTGAATTTGAATCAGCCAATAAAAACAGAGCTTGAATTTGAAATTCAACAGACCACAAGGGGGCAGAGCCACATATGGCTCTGAGGGGGAGGGATCAGAATGCTTTGCCTGTTGAAAATATTTCTAACTGCTGCAGTTCTACAGAAACTGCATACTGAACCTTTAATGATGTTGTTGAAGCATTGGATGCTAAGGACTATTGTGCTGCACTTTTCTTAGACCTGTCTAAAGCTTTTGACACTGTGGATCATAACATCCTGTGTCATAAGCTCTCAGAAATCGGTTTCTCTGATCACACCATCGGTTGGTTTTCTAACTATCTTTCCAATCGGAGGCAATGTGTTCAACATAACGGTGCTTCTTCCAGCTATTTAACAGTTAAAAATGGTGTACCACAAGGCTCAGTTTTAGGACCAACTCTCTTTACAATCTACATAGCTAATGTAGGTCACTGCATCCCTGATGCATCCTTACATTTCTATGCTGATGATACAGTTGTTTACTGCCGAGCTAAAACAGTAGCTAAGGCTTTCCAGTTACTGCAATCCGCTTTTGACATCATCCAGTCAGATTTGTTCCGTCTCAAACTTGTCCTAAATGCTGATAAAACAAAAGGGATGTTTTTTTCAAATAGGAAGGCGGTTCCAGCAGATCCTCCTCTGATTTTATCTTCAAATGGTGTCCCTATTGAGTTTGTTGATTCCTATAAATATCTGGGTATCCTGATCGATTCACATCTCTCTTTTAAACTCCACGTGGAAAACCTAGTGAAGAAACTGAAAGTTAAACTGGGTTTCTTTTTCAGAAACAGATCATGTCTAACACTGAATGTTAGGAAACGCCTTGTATCTGTGACTTTCCTTCCCTCCATTGATTACGGTGACATTCTCTACATGAATGCTCCTACAAGCACCCTGCAGATGTTGGATGTTGTCTATCATGGTGCACTAAGATTCATAACTGGTTGTGATTATCGTACCCACCACTGCACCCTGTATTCACTGGTTAACTGGACATCATTAACCTCACGCAGACTCTTCCACTGGTACATTTTCATCTTTAAATCACTTCTTGGTCTGCTGCCCTCATACATCTCCTCCTACATGTCTTTGCGTGAGTGCAGCTACAGCGTGCGCTCTCAGGACATGATTACCTGCAGTGTTCCGTCAGTGAGGACTGAACTTGGAAAAAGGGCCTTCTCCTACTCCGCTCCTGCTTCATGGAATATCTTACAAAAAGATCTGAAGCTCTCGACCTTGACTTCTCTAAATGGTTTTCAGAATCTGTTGGAATCCTGGCAAAAACCAATGCAGATTTGTTCCTGTCTTTGATTTTATACGTCTACCTTATAATGTTTTGCTAGTTTTTTGATACTTTGTTTAAAAAAAAAAAGTATTTCTTTCTTTTTTTTTTTCTCTCTTTTGTTTTCTATTGTTTATTGTTTATTGTTTGTTTATTGTTTAAGGAAATTCTACCATTGCTGTTCATCGTTCTTTAGTTTTAGCAGGTCGCTTTCGTAAATGAGCCACGAGGCTCAATAAGATTTACCTGACCAAATAAAGGTTGAATGAATGAATCCACCATCATTATTCATCTATCCATCATCCATCATCCATCATACACCCATCATACATCCATCATACATCCATCATCTATCCACCATCATTATCCATCCATCCATCATCCATCATCCATCCATCCATCCATCATACACCCATCATGCATCCATCATCCACCCATCCATCATTCATCTATCATTCATCCATCCATCATCATTCATCCATCCATCATACACCCATCATCCTTCCACCATCATCATCCATTCATCATCCATCCACCATCATTATCCATCCATCCATCATCCATTCATCTATCCATCATCCATCCATCCATCCATCCATCATTCACCCATCATCCATCCACCATCATTATCCATCCATCCATCATCCATTCATCATCCATCCACCATCCATCCACCATCATTATCCATCCATCCATCATCCATTCATCTATCCATCATCCATCCATCCATCATACACCCATCCATCATCCATCATCCATCCATCCACCCATCATACATCATCATCCATCCATCCATCATTCACCCATCATCCATCCACCATCATCATCCATTCATCATCCATCCACCATCATTCACCCATCATCCATCCACCATCATCATCCATTCATTATCCATCCATACATCATCTATTCATCTATCCATCATCCATCCATCCATCCTACACCCATCATACATCCATCATACATCCACCATCATCATCCATCCATCCATCATCCATCCATCATACACTCATCATGCATCCATCATCCACCCATCCATCATTCATCCATCCATCATCATCCATCCATCCATCATACACCCATCATTCATCCATCCATCTTCATCATCCATCCATCATACATCCATCCATCATTCACCCATCCATCATACACCCATCATACATCCATCATACATACATCCATCATTCATCCATCATACATACACCCATCATTCATCCATCATACATCCATCCATCATTCACCCATTCATCATACACCCATCATACACCCATCATACATCCATCATACATACATCCATCATTCATCCATCATCCATTCATCCATCATTCATCCATCATCCATTCATCCATCCATCATCCATCAGAAGAGCCTAAGTAGATTTTTATTTATGAGACATGAGACTTCATGAACTTCTTCCTGCATCTTGTTTTAAAGTCAACGATTTGACTAAACTGAACATCTGGTTTGTTTTCAGCTGCTCACTCAGTGACGTCATCCATCGGACCATGATGATGATGATGATGATATCTAAACATCATGTTTGGGTCTGAAGCTGAAGAGCACAAGACATCATCTGATCTCAGAGACATGACTCAGGCTCATTACTAACCCAGATGCATGCTGGGTAATGTGTCTGAATCTGTGTTTAGCAGCGGACTGTCTTAATCCTTTTATTCCTCTCTCGACCGCGACGAGTTGTTGGGTCTCAGACTGGTGATGAAACTCATCCAGATGAGCCCTGCTCCATCCATCCATCCATCCACCCATCCATCCATCATCCATCCAGCTGCTGCTGGTGTTTCTCCTCAGGTTGATCTAAACTCACTCTGGAGGCGCCACCTGCAGGCCGATCCCTGCACAGCACCAACCATCTGATGATCCTCAAGGCCACTCACTGAGGTTGATACATTTATTTCTGCTTGAGCTGACCTCAGGAGAACCATAAAAAGAACTCAGTTCACTCTGAGTATCAGTCTGTGGATAAAGTTCAGGATTCTTTGAGAACTGATAACAACTAAAAGCTTGTGTGTTTATTCAGCCGAGGCTAAAGAACCGGAGCGGATCAAAGTTCAGGGCCAGGAATGTGTTGTGGGTTTATAAGCACATTTACACAAGAGACGTGTTTTATGAATCTAAAGTAGGAGAGGTTTTGTCTGACGGCTGCAGAGGAAGTCAGAGGAACGAAGAATCAAGAAGTCCCACTCGGACAGATTTCTCATGTAACCTCAGATTTCCCAGCATTCATCACTTCTCACCGAGAAACAAACTAATTGTTCCCTTCAAAATTGATGATGTTGAGATATGTAGAGTGAGTGAGGTAAAGTTTTTGGGTGTGATTATCGATGAAAAACTGTCATGGAAACAGCACATTACTTCTGTAAAACTAAAATTTCCAGAGCCACTGCAGTGCTCTACAAAGTTAAGTATTTTTTAAATAACAAAGCTTTGTAACTGCTGTATAATACAATCATAGTGCCACATCTAATTTATTGTGTTGATGTATGGGGAAAGGCGTGTAAAACCATAACTAAGCCTATTTTTATTCTACAGAAAAGAGCTATAAGGATTATTACAAGAAAGTATTACATCATCCTTCAAGTATATTGTTTCATCAATTGAAACTATTGAAGTTTTATGATTTGGTAGACTATAATATTCTGTTAGTAGTGTATAAAGCTCAGAATTCTATATTACCTCCAAATATTCAAAGGCTTTTTGTAAAAAGGAAAAGTTATAATTTAAAGGGAACAGACATTTTTGTAAAACCTACGTACAGGACCAGTTTAAAGAGTCGGTTTACATCAATACAGGGAAAAAGTTTGTGGAATAATTTGGAAAACGATTTTCTATAATTAAAAAAATTATTAAAACTGAATTGCTGAAAAAATATATATACATTTTAGTTAATATGAAACGTACTAGAAATGTAAACGCGTGATGAGTTCTTTACAGTATTTTGTTATATTATTTATAGATGATCATTATTTTGAATTGATTATTTGAACCGATTTGTTTTTTTAAAGGGGCAGATATGATAAGATTTTTTCTTCTTCTGCTACCTTTCATTTTAGATTTATTTTCCTTTCTTGTTTTTTTATTGTGAATTATAATTTCTCTTTCTTGCTTTAAATCTGAAATGAATGAATAAATAATAATTTTAAAAAAATTGTTCTAACTAGCAGCTTGTCGCTTATTATTATTATTATTTTGGGAGTGGTGGCCCGGAGGTTAGAGAAGGTGGGCCTGTGATCGGAAGGTTGCCGGTTCAACTCCCTGACCAACAATATTAAAGTGTAGGTGGTAAAGGTGAAGCACCCACTCCTGTCTCTACCCTCATTCACCCCACTCTGGGCCCTTGAGCAAGGCCCTTAACCCCCGCCACCTGCTCCCCCAGTCACCCTATAGCAGCTCTCTGCTCCACACAAGCCGTTTTCGCATTTGCCGGCCCTCCCCGGTCCCGCTCGTCTCTGGTTGGCCCAGAGCCAGCTCTGGCCCGCCCTCGTTGATTGCGCACTGTCCGGAGAGCAAGCCTTGAAGTGGGTGGGGTATTCACTTGACGTGGGTGGGCAGTTCTTACCGAAAAGCTCAGAATGCGAATTTTTGGAAAAAACGAAATAAATACTGAGTTTTCATGTGTTTTTTCACTACAGTTAGCAAGTTAAGCATATAAACACACGTTTCCGATCATTTTTATGCACTCGAAAGTAGTTTTTAGATGAAAATAGAGTGTTTTTAGGTGCGCTGGCGAAATTTACTAGCGGACTTCCGGTTTGCGAATTTGTGGAAAAAACGAAATAAATACTGAGTTTTCATGTGTTTTTTCACTACAGTTAGCAAGTTAAGCATATAAACACACGTTTCCGATCATTTTTATGCACTCGAAAGTAGTTTTTAGATGAAAATAGAGTGTTTTTAGGTGCGCTGGCGAAATTTACTAGCGGACTTCCGGTTTGCGAATTTGTGGAAAAAACGAAATAAATACTGAGTTTTCATGTGTTTTTTCACTACAGTTAGCAAGTTAAGCATATAAACACACGTTTCCGATCATTTTTATGCACTCGAAAGTAGTTTTTAGATGAAAATAGTGTGTTTTTAGGTGCCCTGGCGAAATTTACGAGCGGACTTCCGGGTTGCGAATTTGTGGAAAAAACGAAATAAATACTGAGTTTTCATGTGTTTTTTCACTACAGTTAGCAAGTTAAGCATATAAACACACGTTTCCGATCATTTTTATGCACTCGAAAGTAGTTTTTAGATGAAAATAGAGTGTTTTTAGGTGCGCTGGCG
Organism: Garcialebias charrua; assembly: GCA_038048925.1. Classification (NCBI taxonomy): domain Eukaryota; kingdom Metazoa; phylum Chordata; class Actinopteri; order Cyprinodontiformes; family Rivulidae; genus Garcialebias; species Garcialebias charrua. The sequence continues at coordinate 35,894 of JBBPBX010024547.1, forward strand.
AAATCGCAGTTGATGACTCAACACGCAGCTAGTCACGCCCTCTGGTCTCGCCCCTACACGAAGCAGTCCAGCCCCTGCTGCAAACAACGAATCAAATGTGAGCAGTAAATGACGTGAAACTGGGCCCGTCGGGCCGCGGTCCGATGGAACCACGTTGGAGATGGTTCCAAAACGAGGGCGGAGCCGGGGAAAAAAAGGAAAATGCGGACACGCTGAACCCGGGAAAGAGGGCGGGGCGGGGCCACCCGGGCCTTTAAGGGCTGGTCAATGCGAAAACGGCTACAGAGGGCTGTGGTTATCATGGTGGCGTCTGTACGACCCCGAAGTGGCAGACCGAGAAGGAATACACAACAATCAGGTATATGAAAACAAGTGTTCTTTATTTACAGTGAAGGTGGAAGCCTGGAGCTATAAGAGAATGAGGTATGAGGTGAGTATCCAATCTTGGAGGCTTGATATTTGAATTTTGAAGTATTCAGAATTGTCTTACTTGTTGTCTTAGATGGATGAATCAAAGGAGAGGACTGGTCCTGGTTCTTGGCGTGGTGTTGAAAATAGGTGAGGAGCGGTGGAGAGAGGAACAGGTAGACCCAGCTGTTGTTGAATAGCTGATGAGACTGGACTCTTGATGATTTCTGCAGGTACACCCGAGAGTGCTGGAGGAAGACCATGGAAGGACTTCAGAGGAGCAGGACATGGAGGTCCCAAAGGCAGAAGTTGTCCCAGCACTGAAGAGGTGTCCAGCTGCTGCTTAAGTAGGCCACCAGAACCAGTCCTCATCAGGCAGCAACAGGTGGGTCTCATCAGGACAATTAGAAATGTGCTGTGGAGAGAGTGGGAGAGACAAACACAGGGAGAAAACCAGGAACCCTACAGAGCCCCCCCCTCAAGAACCGCCTCTCGGCGGTCGTAGTCGCCTCTCAGGGTGGACCCTAAAAAAGTCAGCAATGAGAGAGGGGTCAAGGATCCGCGACCTGGGAACCCATGAACGTTCCTCAGGGCCGTAGCCCTCCCAATCCACCAAATACTGCCAACCACGGCCCCGACGCCTCACATCCAGGAGGCGCCGAACCGTGAACGCGGGGTCACCGTCGATCAGGCGGGGGGGGGGGGGAGGTCAGCAGGAGGGTGCAAGGGACTGGTAGACACAGGTTTCAGGAGGGAGACGTGAAAACGTAGGGTGCAACTTCATGGAAGCTGGGAGTTGCAGACGCACAGCAGACCTATTGATGATCTTGACCATGGGGAAGGGACCAATGAACCATGGGGCCAGCTTGCGTGGAGTGTCCCTGAGCGTGATGTCCTTGGTAGACAACCACACCTCCTGTCCGACGTGATAGGCGGGCGCCTCCCTCCGACGCCTGTCAGCAAAACGCCTGTTCTGTTCCACTGACCTGGAAAGGGCCTACTTGGTAACACGCCAGGTCCTCCTGCAACGCCTGATGTGCAGGTTGACAGAGGGAACACCATTCATTCATTCATTCAACCTTTATTTATACAGGCTAGCCTCATTGAGTCATGGGGACTCATTTACAAGAGGGACCTGTCTCACTCACACCAAACAACCATCCACTCTCACACTCACACCTAGGGTCAATTTAGAGTCACCAATCAGCCTAACGTGCATGTTTTTGGTCTGTGGGAGGAAACCGGAGTACCCGGAGGAAACCCACGCATGCACGGGGAGAACATGCAAACTCCACCCAGAAAGGCCCCCGGACCGGGATTTGAACCGGCAACCTTCTCGCTGAGAGGCAGCAGCTCTACCAGTTGTGCCACCGTGCTGCCCAACCTCCTGCGAGGGAAACAGAGGAGGGGAGTACCCCAATGCGGCCTCGAACTGGGATTTTCCAGTGGCCGCGGACACCTGGGAGTTGTGGGCGTACTCGACCCATGGCAACTGTTGAGACCAAGAAGAAGGGTTGTTGACAGTGACACACCTTAGCATGGCTTCCAGTTCCTGGTTGCACCTCTCAGTCTGGCCATTAGACTGAGGGTGGTATCCCGAGGACAGGCTGGCAGATGCACCGATTGCCTGACAGAAACCCTTCCAGACCCGTGAAACAAATTGGGGACCTCTGTCAGAAACAATGTCCACAGGGATGCCGTGGAGGCGAAAAACGTGCACCGTCATCAGGTGGGCTGTGTCCATTGCAGAGGGAAGTTTCAACAGAGGAACGAAGTGGGCGGATTTAGAAAAACGATCAACAATCGTGCAAATAGCGGTATAGCCATTGGAAATCGGCAAACCAGTGATGAAATCGAGGGCGATGTGTGACCAGGGCCGGCTGGGAACGGGAAGAGGCAATAACAGTCCCGCCGGTGGTTGGTTGCTATGCTTGCTCTGCGCACAGGTGGGACAAGCTGCGATGAAGTCCCTGACATCCTTCTCCAAGTTGGGCCACCAAAAGTGGGTCCTGACGAGCTCCAACATCCGATGGACACCTGGGTGACAAGAGAACTTGGCAGAATGCACCCAGTGGAGCACCTTACCGACAGCAGTTGGGGAACAAATCTCTTATCCTCGGGGCCAGTACCTGGGTCGGGTTCAGTCTGCTGTGCGTCCCGAATCACCTTGTCTATCTCCCATGTCAAGACGCCCACCGTGCAGGATGGGGGAAGAATGTTAGTGGGGATGTCGAGGTCGTCCGCCGCAGCAAACTGCCGTGAGAGGGCGTCCGGCTTCACGTTGCGTGTCCCTGGAATATACGAGACAGAAAAGTTGAATCTGGCAAAGAACAGCGACCAACGAGCCTGTCGAGCATTGAGTCTTTTAGCGCTTTGCAGGTACGCCAGATTCTTATGGTCAGTGAGAACCACAAACGGAGTTTCAGCACCCTCCAGCCAGTGACGCCATTCCACCAATGCCATCTTAATGGCCAGCAGCTCCCTGTCCCCAACATCATAGTTACTTTCAGCAGGTGAGAGGCGCCGAGAAAAGAAAGCACAGGGATGAAGCTTGTTGTCCTCCACAGACCTCTGGGAAAGAACAGCACCCACCCCAGACACGGAGGCATCCACCTCCACCACGAACTGGCTGTGGGTGTCAGGGTGAGACAGAATGGGTGCTGAGGAAAACAAAGTCTTGAGGTTAGTGAAGGCTCTCTCAACGTCCAGAGTCCAGTCAAACCTCCTGAGGGAAGACGTCAGTTGGGTTAGAGGCGCGGCAACCTTGCTATAATCCTTTATAAAGCGTCGGTAAATATTGGCAAACCCCAAGAAGCGTTGAAGTTGTTTTTGGGTCATAGGAGTAGGCCAGTCCACCGCCTTAATCTTCACTAGGTCCGACCTTACCTGTCCTCTCTCGAATATGAACCCCAGGAAGAAGATTGTAGAGACGTGAAACTCGTACTTCTCAGTCTTGACATATAAATGGTTCTCCAGAAGACGCTGCAACACAGATTTTACATGGCAAATGTGTTGGTCCTGACCTTTGGAAAAAATTAGAATGTCATCTAGGTAGACGAAGACGAACACCCCAAGGAAATCCCGCAGTACATCATTCACCAGTGACTGAAAAACGGCAGGGGCGTTGGTTAAACCAAAATGCATTACCAAGTACTCAAAATGGCCCATGGGTGTCTTGAAGGCGGTCTTCCATTCATCTCCCTGGCACATACGTACGAGGTGATATGCATTCCTGAGATCCAATTTAGAAAATATTGTTGCTTCTCGAAGTTGTTCATAAACTGA